>JACJUY010002057.1:2979-17907 GCA_014220935.1 Platorchestia sp. MABIK
GAATGAAATTTTATGCCATTATTATTTCAGCACCATCACTGTTTAATATCTCTATAGAGCAAATTCTTGATCATTTACCACATTACTGCGCTTTCTTGTCTGTCTTTGATGAGTGCTACGTTGATTTCGATCAGATGTAGTCTTGGAAATAAGTTTCCGTCCCTCAAGTGCCTCAACGGAATGAATTATTGGAAACTCGATCATGCGTCTACGAGGCTGCAGTCCGGAAGTCCTTTATACGCCCATCAAACATAAATATGTGTTTTTTTATAGTTTCCAGTGCAAAATTTTTTCCGAGTTTTTCAATGCGCTGTGAAAGCAGTCTCATAACGTTCTCAATCTGTGGGTTACATGAGGAACGGACAGTCTCGAACAGCGAGCTTTTAAATCTTGCTGCTTGAACATCAATAAGACAAGGCGGATAAACTCACTCGAAATTTATATAAACTCGAAACTGAATTGACCTTTAAAATCATGTTGCAATACTGTAATGTATTGAATACACAATTTTTACAAGAGGATTTCTTCTTAGGCTTCGCATAGTTTCCAACCTTCCGTCTAGAACAAGACCAAATCTAACCTCGACACTTTCATCGTCAAAAATACCCTTAATTATTGCTTAAAACCTGCGGACTTTAATTCTGCCTAATAATTATTTTTCCACGTGATGAATTTTTCAACCTATTCTTTGGAAGCTGTACTGCAAACTATCATTCTAGATGACTATAAGAGGAAGATGAGAAAATTTTGTTTGAAGACCGCCGTAATTAAGTATTCTCGCTTAAATGGACTCATGTTTCTCACGAAAACAAACCATTCGCTAGCAGCCGTCGAAAACGTCCTCTTGAAGCTCTATGAAAAATGTGCCACTTTCGCAAGTTGTTGTGTTTGTTAGCGTTGTCTTCAGGGGACTAGAGACCAGCCAGGCGATGTCGCAGCCGCACAGAAGTGGGTTGTCTGAAAACGATAAACATCAGTCATACTCCAGGACTAAGTTATGAGGTCCTCACAGTTTGGAGTTTCCCTGTGTAATGGGATGAAACGAAACTTGAAACGTTTTGTGAAATTCAGTACAAGAATAGAATAAAAATAAAATTGGATAATATGGTAAAAGAAACTTGGTACCTGGAAGAGCCTTCAATCTGCTTCGCAAATGAAATCTAATCGCTTAAAATGAATACTAACGAAAGAATTCATGTATGTCCCGAAGGTTTCACGTAGCACAAGAATCTTGATTCTATTCCTAGCGATATTTTGAAGAAGATAAGAAACGTAATATGTAACAAGGTCATACAGAGATGCTTTGATGGGAAAACTGCCCATTATTTATGATTTTTTGGAGTACCTGCAGGGTTTTTGTATGAATATAAATAGTTCAAACCGTTTTAAGATATTTTGATATATTTAAGCTATTTCAAGATATTTTTATATTCTAGCCGTCATTGCTGTAAGTTACTTCCGTGAATTTTAATTTTAAAATGTTTAATTTTTGCATCATGAATGATTTTGGACTCTTCATCACTTGCTTGCCTAAAATTCAGTTGTAGATGCTAGTCTGAAAACCAACTTCGAGTCAGGTTTCATTTTAAATTCTTTGAACTATTAATTTTTTGTCCAGACTATCCATCATAGTCGCCTGGAGGTAGGTATGTTTTCTTCTTGTAAAATGGCAACATTTCCCGCTAAGTTTAGCTCACTTCATCGTTTCATAATTATGTAAATTCCGAGTATGTGGTAACGATTTAATGATTTCAACTGAAACTTCTTTGAATTTGTACAAAAAATCAGAGAGGGTCAGTTCTGCGCCAAGACTCACTGCTGCGTTTCAAGATACCATGACAGCATAGAGTAATGATCGTAATTTTTTATATTTCTTGAGCAATTATTCACAATATATCAAAAGATTTTCCTAAAAATGATTCATCAGTTAAAAAATGAAATGTGCTTGCTAATTTGTTACACAGATCGATCAATTACTTTTGAATCAGCATTTCCAGGGAAAATTGAACACGACGTTCAAGCCAAATGTTTCGAACATTTATTGAATTAGGTCATAATGTACTTATTTGAAGACTGAAGTAAGTTGCGACTCTGAGAAGGCAACCCAACTTCTCGGAGACTTTCATTAATGCCATGACTTGAAACTTTGACTGCGGCAGGTAAAACTAAAGTCTAATGTTCAACTCAAATTTAAAGTCAATTGTAGTGTACAATTTTGACAAAACCAAACATGAACTGGATCGTGCCTTTAATTGGTTTTGATTAAGTATTTATGAAAATTGAATTTGTAACTACTGGTGGGTCAGCGGCATTATGAAAACCCCGAAGTAACCACCGGTGGCTCGCGTCGCAGTCAAAGACCATTTACATCACCATTCGTTAAAAGAAGTGGTTTTGAGTACTCCCCACGTATCGTCCAGGTTTGGCCCCGTATCCTACGTCAAGAGTGGAACAAACTTTATCCTAACCTCCTATGCTACTTTCTACTCCTATTTTCCTGTACGAAAAGAATAATTGGGTATTTAGTTGTTTTCGTCATCCTTGACATGAGTGTTTTCAAAGGTGAATTTTATTCTCTGGGTCATCTTAGTGGATAGTCGGCTTTAGTTCATCTTCATTTGAGTGTTTTGACCTGTGCAAATACCTGACTGTATAAATTAGTGAAATAAATCCAACGGTGTCAATGTTTCAGTTATTGAATGACAAGAATTCAATGAGATAACTTGTTTTCGCAGGGTTTACTTACTTGATAGGTCAACAGAGTTTTCTCCAGGAATTTCGCTCAAAATGTCTTCCCAAACCTCCTGGTCCAACCGGGAAATTGCGTTCCGGGACATGTTCAAAGTCACGTTCGATTCTGCCGTGAATCCTGCAAGGAAAAGAAAATGTTTGACACGTGAATTATACAGATATGACTACAAAATTCATTTCGGTGAACAGATGACGTACTGGATAAAATTTACTGTTGCATATTTCTTTCTGAGAATATGCAGCCAAAAGGGATTTACTAGTTAGATTTCGTCCGGAGTAATTATTTGCTTTCTTCAGAGAAACCAGCCAAGCAGTTTTGGCCGGGTGTTAACACCTCAACAAGATTTGTGCTGTGCCAGCGTCTCTTCCTCTTACAGACAAATTTATAAAGATGGGTAAGAGGGGAATCAGGAAAGATAACGACTTGCAATTGCAAGCTAACTGGTATCGGCAAAGTCTATCCGAAGACTTGGTTTTACTAACTAGGCTAGCTCATGACAGTAAGAAAGATGACAAAACGTCCCTTAAAATACAGGAGTCCCCGGTTTACGGCATTTCGACTCACGGCAATTCGCCGTTATGAACGAGTGGCAGTATTATCTTTTTTTTACAATCATTTTGACCGGTAACCGTATCTCCCCCTTCTACAAATGCAAGCCTACCGCATTGAATGTAAGCGTTGACACTCTAATTTTGTTAAGATTATTTTAATGTACACGTTTCTCATTATTAGTTGGTGTAATTTACGTATGTAAGGAAATATTTCCGTGATGTATTGACCTAAATTCCTACTTACGTACCAAACTGGTTAACGAACGTCCGTAAGAACGGAACTCGTTCATAAGCCGAAGGCCTCCCATATATTTGAACATATAAAGGTGGCCGTTATTTGTTGGCTTTCTTCAGCGGCATGATAACGAAACAAAAAAAGCCAGGCATCTAACTGGAAGTGTTTGAAAAGAGCTGTAGGAAGAGCACACTACTTCACAGACGACAAATCTCACAGACAGGCATCTAACATAAGGTTACGAAAGTAGCAAACCGCACAAAATCCAGCTGAAGTGGAAGTTAAGGTAAACAGGTACAAATTCAGCGAAAAAACTGCGCAAAGAATTTCCCTTCAATGATACAGAATTTTAATTACTGAAAAATACATTCGGTTTTACAACACATATACCTCACATCAATATTCATTTTTGACAATAAACTTCATTTCGCTATGGTCTGTAAGCTGAAAATGTTCTCATTTTCATTACGGGACTGTAATTCCGATTACTTAGATGTATTAACTGACTAACAATTACGTCGTTCTTGGTGTCTTTGTTTCCTTTAAAATCATTTCATTTCTAGACCCGATCACCATGAAGTTTTGTCGTTTATTTGACGGAACGAGTATTTTTGCTGTCGAATTTGGCTTTACAGGTTTGCTCGAACAAAATTATGGTAGAAATTGCAATTTTATTTCATTTCATGGACCACGGCTTATAAAAATAAGTATGAGCGAGTGTCATGCTTAGTGGCAGCAAACCTCAATTCGCCATTTTAAAAAACTCACGAAAACACAAAACAGATGCTAGCATTGAGACATGTTGAAACGTTTGATCACAATGCGAATGATGTGAAGAAAAAATAGCAGATACGAATTTCCAAATAGAATGCAGTTTTCTGAAAAATTCAAAAACTATCAGCACGAAAATACTCATGCCTTAAAGTTACGTTGCTGTTAGCTTATTTTAAATCTGAAAACCCTCATACCTGAAACGAAGGCCGGGTGCAGAATGCTGATGTTGTTTTGAGAGAAGTCCACGTGTTTGAGAGTTGCAGCAACTGCAACTATGGTGTTCGTTTGAATTTCTGTGATTGAGTTTGCCCCAAAGTCGACGATTTCGATGTATTCCAGGCCAGTGAACATGCCGATGGGGCTTTCGTTAAAAATAGGGACCTCGGTAATGTGCATGTTTCTCAGTTGCACATTTTTAATCTTAGGACATTCCGATACGAAATCAGCCGGTACGGAGAGGTCATTAGAAGATAAATTAATTAGAATGAGAGTTTCGGAAACTAAATTGTAGATAGGATCTATTACAGTGAAGTTATTAGCATTAAGGTAAAGATAACCCAGAGAGTTGTAGGACCCGAGGGATTCAGCAGGGAATGAATGAATCTCATTTGAAGAGAGTTTCAACCTCACCAGCGTATCGCGCGAAGCGGTGAACACTCCCTCTTCAATGACTTCGATTTGCGTTCCAGTAATCGTGATGTCGTGGAAAGTGATCGCTTCACCCAAGACTCCAGCAGGCAAGGATGTTAGAGAGCAATTGGTGCATTTGGTCTGATCAATTTTCAGTGAGTAGAAATTTTCGAACGGAAATTGAACTGTGAATACGTTACTCAGTTCTTCTATCGATGTAACCGCTGAACAGTCCAGGAAGAGATTGTAACTCTCATCCCAGGTACAAACGCATGGGGTTATTTTGTCAGCTATAGGGCACGGCCATTGCGCCGTCGGACCATCGTCCCTAGGTTGTGCTTGGCCCCCTACGCTCAGCAAGACCAATGCCAGCACAAAACAGAGCTTTGAAATGTTTAATGACTGACACATATCGCGCAGCTCAGCTTCTCCTCGAAATGGAGACAAGCCCGTACACGCTTGCTATAAAGCTCTTCTGTGGGAAGATACAGCTCAAAAGAGTAAACATGCACGTGTAAATTCTCACGAGACAATATGATTAAGAAATACGTGAGCTCATCGTGCGATGCGTTGATATAAAGTCCACTCCCAAGCGATACAGATATTATGATATGAAAATAATTCCGTGAATTTTCCTGTACTGATAAAGAAAACAAAGGGTTTATGCAGATAAACAGGTACGTTTCCGCTCTGCTATGACTAGGATTGACGAGATTTACCTGAGTTTAATATAGTATTTCTTCATCACACGTGCGGTTTTTAGTGCGTGATACTTTTTTTCGATTCTGTCCTTTTAGTTTTATTCATTTTACTACCAGCCCATGAGTATGTACATAAAACTTATTCAGCAACTCCGTAGCACTATGATTAAGTTAATACGCTCTTTCGCTCAGGAATTTATTCTATTTGCTGACTCTTGATATTAGCTAAGAATGATGAACATCACTGCAGGTGATTCCATCCGTTCGTTTAGAATCCGGTCGATTTATACGCACGTCTGAGTAACCACACTAGGGCAAACGAGTTTAAAACTATCACCTGCTTCACTTCCCGTTGAAAATCGTTTTATGATAGGGAAGGATGTACTTTTAAAGGTCTTTTGTTTTTCTTCTCATGATTCTGGACGGCGTAAAGTTATTTGTTTTTAATGCATTTTGCCCGAGCATTTGCTCTTCACACACTCCTAGAAGTGATGGAAACTGCCTTTGCTCTAAATTCAAATTCCATGCTGAATAAGTTCTTTTGAGGAAGACTTACGAAAGGAAATTATATCTTAGTTCAATTTTTACGAATTTTTTCTTTTTTATTAACACCAACCTCACATGTTGGTATAAATGTAAATGTCTTATGAACATGGTTTTTGGCAGAATTTAGAATAATACATTCAAACATTTAAATGTCAGTGTTCGGATTAGTGTTCAATTTTCACATAAAACAAATTGTTCATCTCACGACATAAACTTTGTTAAAAAAAATCGGTTATGTTGTGTAAGTTACGAATATTCTTCGCCGACATCTAACTACAGACCATACTAGACCTGTTTAACTTTCAAATTTCAATTACGGCATTACGTTCAAACTGCTCCTTATTATTCTATTAGATCTGCACGAGGGACATTTACCACGAGTTTGTTATTGCGTGTATTATAATTTTTTTACATGTTACGCAGGTTTTTTCTCAGGTCGAAATTATCATCTTTACGATGGTAGATAATGCCCTACCTGTTTCTGACAACAAATATTTTCAGCCTCAAACTCAGATCACGCAGTGAGTTTTATGATAAACCTGAACGTGATAACGTGGAAGTTTACGAGGAGATATCGGAATTCTAAGAAGAGAACTTTGGGTCTTGCAAGCCCGTGTAATTGCAATGCAGGGAGCAGCGCACTGACGTCACTGGTACGAACTAGGGTTTCCCCAGATAAGTTTCATAATCTCGTTTTTGTCCATTTAATTCTTTTTACGCTTTCGGGTCAATTTCCTGATAGGTTGAATTGTTTATCGTTTTCGATACTGACTGTTATTTTATGTCCAAGAATTCCACCTCAAGTTGAAAGGTATCCCATGCAAGTAATGCGTCTATTAAGGTAAAATTCTGGGATAAATGAACAGATTAGGGCAGACAGTAATTTTATTGAAAAAACGGGTACCACTTGACTGCGATTTGTAAGTTATTCCTTTGAATGACGAGTGATGTAATTCGCTATATCTACTGGGAAGGCACAGAGTTAACTCACCGTTTTCGGAAATCGGTAGCAAGTAAACCACGAAACTTGCAAAGTTTGCGATAATTTGAAAAAGAGCAGGAGAGTGAGTTTGGAATTTTATTTTTATATTGAGTATGGAATATAACATCTTTCAGATCACCGCCATTATTGTTCAAATACACAGGTGTTTTTTAATGGTAATGCTCATAATACAAGACCCCAGAAATTATACTTTTAACTTCTTGAAATACATTACATTTTCATTCCTGCAAGGTATCAGGTACGTTGATGTAAACTTTTTCTCTAAAATATCCAAAGAGAAAGAAATTACAAGCATTTCAATCTGAAGATCGAGATGATCACGACGTACCACCGTAGCGTAAAATTATTTATTGATCAGTTTAAGCCAACCCTTGACTCCTTGGCTGTATTGACTCCCTAGCTGTATTGACTCCCTAGCTGTATTGACTCCCTAGCTGTATTGACTCTCTAGCTGTATTGACTCCCTAGCTGTATTGACTCCCTAGCTGTATTGAATCCCCAGCTGTTTTGACTCCCTAGCTGTATTGACTCCCTAGCTGTATTGACTCCCTAGCTGTATTGACTCCCTAGCTGTATTGACTCCCTAGCTGTATTGACTCCCTAGCTGTACTGACTCCCACGCTCGATCTTGTTGATGCTGGAAATTTCCGTGGAACTTTTAAATGTTCAAAAATTTGCAGTTTTTATTAAATTTCACCATTAAGATGAAATGTCTTCCATCAAAATTGATTGTGTTCGATTTAATGTCTTCATTAAGCAAGCGCATACGTTTGTTTGAATAATGAGGGTAACAAACAATAAACGATTTTATGTTCCACACTTTATGTGTCAATAAAATTCCAAATTCTTCTGCATTGTTATAAATTTTTCCAAGCTTTTTTGTTTCATAGTATTCTTATTATTGATTTCTAAAAAAGGGGGTTACAAATTGACGACTTCGTATTTTAATTTTTCCATTTTTCTATGACTAAGGGTTTTTCAATATCTTTTCTTTTTTTTTTTAACTTAAACTAACTCACATAATAATCACTCAGGCACATTCTTGAAGATTGAAAATCTTTTTTCTCGCTGCAAACTTCTTTATGCTTAATATCAAATTTTGTAATTGAAATTTAGCAAGCGCGTGCAAATACAAAATTTACTATAGATTGACGGAATGTTCAATACAACAATTCTAAGGACTGGAAAACTTAATTCCTTCCCATTTTTTCCATTTTTATTTTTGTTATTTCACCTGTTCCCTGCGTTGCGATGCTTGATGCTTTGCTTGAGGAAAAAACTCTTGCGTGGGAATCATCGCTGCGTTTCTCATTTACTCAAGGATTGTGTGCATGAAGTACGTAGGGCCATTGCGAACGCCGGAAAAATAGCATATTATCTTCATATTCAAGTACTCACGTGAAGTCGCACGCAATCGTCGGAGGTAATCTCTGAACTACGCAAATAAACAACATCTGAATACCCAATACGCACGTCTGTCACCGCTTCTCATTTTCCTTTTGATAAAAATCATCGCATGTCATGACACTCTGTCATGAATCGAGTGCTTGTCTTGTCATGAATAGAGTGCTTGTCTTGTCATGAATCGAGTGCTTGTCATGAATTGACAATCTATTAAGAGTTTGCATAGATTGGTCTGTATTACAGTTACGTTCGTTTTCATGTCTGGTGGAGTAAACTTGTCGCTCTCTGTAAAACGTCTTCAAATGGAACAAAAAATATGTACTGAAATCACATAATACGTCGCTGATTTGATGATAGTCACATCATCAACATCAGTTGAGATGTGCGTGAAAATAATTCAAGATTCATTTGCGCGACTGACCTTTCAAATCAGAGTTCCGACTTCTCATGAAATTTTTTGGTTTAAAGAGCGTGCACGAATATAATTGGTAGGCTAGCTGTTTCGAAAAAAAATCTTAATCATGTCCACAACCAAATAATAAATAGCATAATTTATCAAATTTCATAGTTGGTTGTCACCAGTGGGCAACTATTGTTTAAATTTCTTCACGATGCACTACCAACCGTGTTATATCTAAGTGTGAGCCTTGCATGGCAGGCGCCGCCAGATGCGCCGCCGGATTGCACTTGGGTTCGGTTAGGTCCGAAATGCCTAGACCGCAACCGCCGGAAGCTGGCCTGCGAAGTCCTTTATGGTGTCTTGCTGCGCTTTGCCTTTTACAAGCTACGGAAGATCTTTGTTTGACTTCCGGGCATTGCCAGTTTTAAGGAAGGTCTGTCACCGACGGAATCAGTACATTATTAGGAGCCTTGCTGTGCTTTTACTTTCCCTTGCTCCTTAGAAGTTTACGGCTTCTGATACTGTAGCTCCTACATTGGTAGTTTGCAGCTACTGCTGAAAATACATCAAATTGTGTCGATAGTACGACACTACAAACCGATATGAATCAGAGTGAAACAGTAGCATCGAGTCCGAAAATTCGCAATTGTTTTGTACCAACCATCGATAGCTGTTGAGGGAATTTGATTGACACTTTTTTTGATGACGTTCGAAATGAACTTAGCATTCTCAAAAGCCTACCATGAATAAAGATTCAATCTAAGAGAAGCAAAAACAATGAAACTATAAAACAGTGTGGTAAGAACACTAAAGAGATCGATTTGACAGAGTTGCTTGACACCCCAATCAGACCTCTCATACAAAGTATCATCCCTCTTGTTCAGAGGACGCGTATACGCATTTATACCTTTATATGCCACGAACCCGAATTGTCGTCGCCCCTCATTCCTTTTGCGAAAGGTTTTAGCACTATAAGGAAACAGTGCATTTTGATTAATCGTTCGTGAAAACTAGTGTGACAAGCTATACGAACCCAGGACACAATCAGAGCTAGTTTCATAGCATGGTTTTTTTCATATTTGCGGTCAACGCACCATTTACGGCATAAAATGGTATGGTATTTACATTTATGGTATGGTATTCACTGTGGTGAGATTACATAGACAGCGAGTATGCTTCAGAAAGTGATTACTACGGATTCTCTACAAAAGTCCACTAAGGCCTGGAGGTTGCTCTCTGGTCCAACTCTAGTCTGCTATACTTGAAGAGCCGTGAGAACTACAGAAATTTATCACAATCAGTTAGACTATTTCTCATATGACAATTCCACCCTCTTCATACGATAGGAGATAAAAGACACAATATTTGATCAAAATAACCGAGTCCGCAATGATCTACTGCGACGTTGTAATCATCATACTCCTCATTATTCCTTGAAATAGATATTTAAATATTTATTATTCTATATTTCGGTCGGCTTTGCCAAAACGCAGTGAGTTGATGATTTGAAACTCTAAAGAAACACATTTTAGGGCATTTGTTGAAAGCAACTTTTTAGAATATTGAAATACTGAATAAGAACAAATGCATACAATTTTCTCGTGGGACAGTCAAATGAACTGTAAACTAACAGAACACACAGATGTTTTGAACATTTTATTTTTATTGTGAATTTACCAACAATGAACCATGAAACACACGTAAATTTGTCGATAGATAATAGAGGTAACTCCAAATTGAAGTACGTTTGCTGAGGACAGTTTGTTGTTCGTACTTCCCTGCGCATCAAAGGCGCGTCAAATGGTACAGCGCTCCGCGCCTGTCGGCTCGCAGTTTTGGAGTTGCCGACGAGACGCGCAATATGTGATACGTAGATATGAAGATTGGGATTCAATACTACGCAAAAAAATTTGTTGCTCAATTTTTGACGCACTTAACTTCAACAGCGTAATCAAATACGTAGGAATGAAGATTGGAATTCAACGCTACGCAAAAAATCGTTGCTCAATTTTCGACACACATGAAAAACGTTTTTCATATGTATAAAACATTTATAAAAAAATGAACTTCAACATTCTTCCTACTCTTCAGAAACGATACAATTATTCCTACATTTTAACTACAAAAAAATCGGTGATTCTGTTTTTGTACTAATTTTGGAAACAAATGAAGCGCTTATTGTCTCACAATTAGAGGTTCCAAGTAATCTCTTTTAAACTTGATGAAAAAGTGCTTTTTCGATCGACCAGTGATTAATTTTGTGGATTGTTGGCATATGTTTAACAGAAGTCAAGTTGAGAAGAATTGTAGCAGGTCGTAACCAGAAATCAAAAGAAAAAAAATTTAACCCTTACATAAGCAGTAAATATTTTCATTAAAATGATTAGGTTCAATTTCTCATTGATGCTGAATGCATTCCAAACCTAAAGTGCTGCAAAAACGAGATCCGTCTTCATTGCGTGCCTGGTGTGAGAAGCCATATAATTTTCAGTTCTCCGCCTACTCAGCGAAATCTTGCACTGTGTGGGAATGATCTACGGAAGTCCCAAGAGAATAAAATTCTTTAATTTATGCTGTCTAAATTAAGCCAGCCAATCGCATAAAAGATGCCGAAGACGTGAAAGGCTAAAAATTCTCCCTCGCGGAGGTTTGTCTCTCACAAAAATGAAAATTCTCTCTCACACAAATCAAATTTTTGCATGTTATGGCCTCTATTTTATAGATTATTTTCTGCCACCGCTGTGTCATCAGTTGTCGTAAAACAACCTATTTTTCATGCTCAATTTCTTGTTCACGCGAAACACCTCTTTTTTGTCATGCATTATTTCCCCCACTTGTTTTTCCATTCATTTCCCATTGATTCATCGTTGCTTTTTCAACAAATTCCTGGCATTCAAATCCTATTAAATGATTTTACTTTTGTAGAAATAAGAAATAAATTTAGTTGATGTAAGTTTCATCATTTCGATATTCAGAAATTAATTGAACAATCTGATGAATGCAATTGTCGCATTTTCAGAACAAACTAACGTTACGTTCATGCAACGTTCCAGAATAACGTTACGTTTGATAAATGAAATTCAATGTTTCAAATATTTCTTCAGCGAATTCAAGGAAGGAATACGCATAGAACGTTGGTCAACCGTTTACTAGAGCTATAAATGAAGACACACTTCGGACAATGAGATCAATGAAGGCACCAATCAGAGGTAAAAGGGCGAGTCCAATTATACTTAATTTTTAAAGAAAGTTGAGTGCGCGACGTTAAGCACCACATAGTCTCGGTTTTATGTTTATTTTATCCGCCCAAAGTTATCGTAATTTTCACAGATACAGAAGTACTTCATCATAATGCTTAAAAATTTTAGACTCGAGATACCTACGGAGTCGAAAATGCTCTAATTGAAACATGGCCAGGCCATCTCAAGCATTTAGCAGAGACATGTACAGAGGAAACCTCGTCTTAGAATGAGCCATTGAGCCTTCGAGGGTAAATATTGTCGCTAAATACCGATACTTCAAGAAAAAGCAGAGATGCAAAATGGCGGATTTTAATTTCTGTAGCAATTCTGATAAATCTACTTCGTGGGCAATTCTCTAGTGCATCCATATTTATACAGATATTTAGTTACGGCACCATCGTCGTTTTGCATCCTATTTAAGCATAATCTTGCGCAATTAGTAGCGTATTTTGTGTACTTGTATCATTCACTTTGGACAGAAAGCAGTCTCTCTCGCCTGGACATTCTTCGTTCTCTGAGAGAGGTTGAACGCGGTTTATTTTTCCACAGCAGGTGCGGGCTGCTTGTAGCAGGACGAATTTTGCCTTTATATCTGTTTTGTGTTTTGACTTCATTACGTAATTTGTTGTGTCGGAGCCATGTAGTGTTCGTCGACATTCACTAACCTTGCTCGGCGACGCCTCTCTCCAATAGCGTTGTACGTGGACTCGAAAGTTACATGTGAAACTTGTACAGTATAGCATACATTCGGATATTGCATGCTATTGACGTGATTACCAGGCATTCAAATTTAAAGCATTCATCGCGTTTCCACGATTGTTATTAGTTGGTTTGGTTAGGTTGCAAGTTGCCGAATTCGGAAATCGACTTTACTGCTCGAGTAAATTTTATTCTTCCCAAGAAATATGAAAATACAATTGCACAACATTTCACCTCGTATCATTACAGTTGTGCCTTAAAAAGGTAGCAAAACAGATGAAAAGTCGTTCATTTATTTGAGAATGTGAATCAGAAATTTACCAATAATCGGGACAGTTCTCATAGAGGGCTTCGGGAAGTTCTTTAACGACAGTGATGCCATCTGAGCACGTGGTGGTGTCGGTGAGGGAGTTCTTCAGAATGCTCCTGACCAGCCACGCTATGTCGCAGCCGCACAGAAGAGGATTGCCTGAAAAGCGTCGTTTTGTTACGGGTTTAAATCATCTCAGCGAAAACACGGCTTCTCGAAGTGCAGATGTGTGTCGTACATGGAAGGTAAATTCTGATTGGTTTTTCACAATAGATAACTAATTCAATTGATTTCTGGAGCTGTGACACAGTAAATATAATATTTGCCGTTTTTACTGGTGTAACTTCATAATTTGCTCATTGCTTTTTAGTTTATTTACTCACTGGAAAGATCGACGGAGTTCTCTTGCGGGAGTTGAATGAAGATATTCGTCCAGACCATCTGGTCCAACTTCGTAATCGAGTTCTCTGACATGATTAAAGTGGACGTTTCATCGCTTGAAAATCCTGAAACAGAACAAAATATCCGTCAGAAAGTGGGTGCAGCTCCAGGCAACAAGTAATTGCGGTGAAATAAATACGACGAAACAAAATTTTTGTTCAAATGCAAGAGAATGATTCGGTGCGGGCGTTGGAGAACTGTTAATAATTTTGAAGTGGTTATTTTCCCGTTGAAAGCCAGGAATTTTCTTCTTAACATGTTAACTGCGATGGGTTAAACTGAAGTTCAATATTCAATTCAAACTTAAAGTCAATTGTGGTAATCAACTTTGAAAGAAGCAAACATTAACTGGATCGAGCCTTCATTTAGCTTTCATTAAGTAGTAATAAAAAATGAGTTAGTGACTGCAGGTGGGTCAGCAGCACTATGAAAATCACCTAAATCACCTAATCACTGTATAGCAGGAAATGTGTTAGAAAACGAATCAAAGGATGCGTGATAAGTTGCTGATAATCGCTGACAATTTTGAAATTATGACAATTATGAATGTAAAAGAGTGAACTAAATGCACTAGTAATGTGAGGTTTTAAAATTTGCGGGGCTGAAAAATACCAGTATTGTTTCCCTGAGTGGTGATGGGATGGTGCGCAGGGAATCGAGGTCTGTTGATAATGATAATTTAGTTTTGTAATTAGGTAGATTTCCGTATACTTCTCTTGAGTTGTCATATAGGAGGCCCAACATTTTACGAAAATGATATCCTCGTTGGCGATACTTGAAACTGAATCTTTCAACATCATTTCTTATCATTAATTAACCTGAAATTCTCCGAGGAACTGTTCAGATCCTCGTCGAGTGAACGTAATCGTTAAACCACTATTTATAATGCAGAAATAGTGCTAATGGTGACGATCTTAAAAATAATGACAATTCCATGTAGACACATTTCAACCTCGAAAGTCCTATTGAAATAAATGTGGTAAAAATCCCGAATAGAGAAAGGCGTTCCGATTTCAGAGCTGCATTTCAAGAAACCCTCTACTTGTGCATCTAAATGCTAGGCCGGGGTTTCTTAACCTGGATTCGATCGAGCCCCAGGGGTTCGGTGAGGTGAACCCTTGGGTTAGAAATAATACAGTTTGTGCACTAATATAGTATATAGTTACACCCATTTGTTTCGAATTTTAAGAAAAAAAAACATTTTTTTTTTCAACTTACAAAAGGTTCGATGAATGCATGT
>JACJUY010002057.1:37850-66145 GCA_014220935.1 Platorchestia sp. MABIK
GTCTGAAGCATGGCGTCCAATATAAACCAAATTTCTGAAGCCAATTCCTAAGAGAGCAAGGTTTTCACTCGCTACACATCATTTGAAGAAAGATTTTGCATTCTGGAAACATGTTTTGTGGTTGCAGGACACTAAAATCGAACTCGTTGACCATGGCAAAATCTCACAAGAGTGGAGGAAATTTAATGAAGCACATCTTTGAAGGAACTCTAGGAGGTTGATGTTTTAATTTTTGGACCTGGAGAAATTATTATTGTTAGTGTAATCGAACAGATCACTAATAAGAAACTTCATAGCATTCCTCATCCGGCATGCAAATATAAAGCCGACGCTCGATTTATTAAGAATGAAGATTTAGCTGAAGAAGGATTTTTAACGAGCTCCATTTTACCAAGCACTTGCAGCTACGAATATTATTTATATCGCTCCAATTAATAGAAAAATATATAGTCTAATGTTTTGTGGCGCTCATCATCCACCCACTCATTGTTTTGACAGCTTAGTTGTTGTCATTTATGATTTTAAAATCTCAACATATGGACGGTCTACCTTGCCATAAACATGTTTACGCAGCAGGTGTGATAGAAGAAGCAGGGGGAACTACAAAGGGAGTCCATGATTGGTTATCCGATGGAAAGGACGGATAGAAGATCGAAAAAATGATATAGGCTATTATGGTGGAGTCACGATGCATGGCTTCGGCAAGATCAATATTCTACTTGTGTGTTCAAAGCTGCTTCTCCGACAACTCGTAGACGTTCAGGACGATCGGTCTCTTAATCACTAAGCCTGTACCTTTCTCAAGACACGATCTTTACTTTGATTTGAATCCTCTAAACTCTTGTATGTAAGGCTGCTGATGGAGGAATAGAATCAACGGACCTTTTCCTTTATGGGCTGCGTGATGGTCCGATGAAAATGCAGTCCTCCATTTATATCGAAACTATCTTTGTGAACTGGACGTCTGACAGTTCGAGGGTCACTTGATGTCGAAAATAACGAACTGCGTGTGGAAGACGAGTTTCTCAGATAAGACTTCTGAATATTTTAACTGAGAGTCAATTCCTGCATTAGTTACGGATAATTCTAATCGGAAGAAATACTAGACTAAGAATTACAATCCCTGACTGTTTTTTAACTTACAAAGTTCATGTGAGTACACCCATGTAACTTTCTGTCGCAGTATATTTCAATTTATTTTCTACAGAAACCGCTTCTATGGGCATTGCTAGGCGACTTATCAAAGTTATGTTCATATTGTTGGCGTGTTATGTAGGGTTGAAACTCTTCATAACCCCGGATATACCCGAACTTGACTCTGATCCATACTGGGGTCGTGGTGAACGCAAACCCGACTCTACTAAAATCAGGCCCTTCGCGATCAACATACCGTCAAAAGTGAGTACTCAGCAGGCATAAACCCTTGATAGCCGCAAAAAAAATTATTTTGAAATTATGTCTAGAAGAATTCATGTTAAGCTATGTTGTCGTAGCATGAACTACCTTAAAAGTATTTGAGAACTCAGTATTTTACTTCATTTTATTTTTTGAGATTAGTTTGAAATGTAACTCATTCAGGAAGCAGGCTCTTTTAGAGAGCTTCACCTCAGTTTGGACAGCAAGCTTGTATCATCATGTCTTCTGGCTATTCATATTCCTTTATTTTGTAAATTGGAGAAAAAAAGTATTGGACGAGTAACTAAGAATTTCTCAACCAAACACCTGCCGGAGAAATACCGTGTCAGCAATTGTCCTTCTGAAAATTTTGGGAATTTATATCTTTGTATTTCAAATGAGAATGATTTTGAACTCCAAATAAAGAACTTTGCTGAAGTAACGGTTACCCCAATATATAAATAAATAGTTAAAGTCAGGTATGTTCAATGATAGAACTTGAAACAATCACTCAAAGTCTTGACTAAGTGTGATGCCTAGTGTTCATGGTCATTTCTAGAAAAAATATAAAATCCAGGAGCCTAATCGATCAAATAATGAAAATGATTTCTCAAGGCAGCGAATGCTGCATGAATCGCCGTGACTCAGCCTTAGCTCAAATGTAATACTTAGTACTGAGTGAGAAGAAATTAACATAGAAAATTTTTACAACATAGCGCACCGCGTCAACATTTTTCAGCTGATGACCGCACCACATGTCATCCATGACAAAGGTTCTTGATGTTCTGTTGTATTACTGCCGTAACTTCCTAAATAAAATTTTGCATAACATTCAAAATTAGACAGCCAAGTAGGGCATCGTACTACTAGTGAACATTTCACTGAGTTTGTTAAACAAAGTATGATAATAAATGCCACAGTAGGTAATGCAAATGAGCATTTTAAATTAAACGATAAATGTGCGTGGCCTGACAGAACAAATGAGGATTCATCAACAAAATCGGCGCCGCGCAGAACGTAGAGGACCTGAAGACCGTCAAATATATTCAGTCAATTTTTTTTTCCACCAAATGTGTTCAGTAAGTCCCACTCTCCCCAGGACGTGGAGGACCTGCGGGCGCGGCTCGCGCTGCCCCCGCGCTTTGCCCCGCCGCTGGAGGGCGTCAACTTCACCTACGGCGTGGACTCCACAACCATGGCCGTCATCCTCAAGTACTGGAGGGACTCTTATGACTGGAAGAAGCGAGAGAAAAAACTCAACGCTTTCAAACATTTCAAGTGAGTCCTCTTCTTTCTGCCCATCTTACGTGATATGTGTTGAAACGCCTGCACTTTCGATACGATAAACAGTCAATTTCAATTAGTGGGATCTTACAGTACGTTTTTTTCTCTGTTGCTTACTTCTCCGAAGTGCATTCTCAGGACATCATTCTTCATGTGTGACTGGGTATCGATATTTCAGTTCAGCAATCTGATTTTAGAGCGATATTTTCCCTTCGAAAGTACTCTCACATCACCATGAATTTAAAGTAGAAAACACAGGTCTTAGATAACTTCGATCAGAGTCGAATAACAAGAATTGTCAACTGAAAACTTTATGTGATTTCGCCGTTAGAAAACACGATCGTCTACAACACCGAACGGTATATGATCGTCAGTGCTCGTTGTCGCTGGTAGAGATTTCTGATAGGGTTATGTAACTGTGCTATCTTACTTCCAATGCTCGTGAATTATTTGCCTGTTTACTTGAACACTTCATTGAAAATTTGAACAGCATGGTTTATCCGCAGTAAATTCTAAGTTTTTCAGATGAACTTACTACCCAAATGAGTAAATATCATTTACATTTTGCGCGAATGTCTTTATAAAACAAGTCCCAAACTTTAATGCTGAGAGAGTAAGGCTAGACAACTGGGCAAATAAGGTAGGGACAATGGAATAGCAGCTCGTATTCTCCATAAGATGTTCTGCTATAACCCTAAAGGAGATGTCTGTGGTACGGGCAATCGAGTTAACCGCGAGGCGAGATGAGAGGTCTTACAACAACATCAGCGCTGCTTGCTCTGAACCCGAGGTTGAGACTTTTGAATATTTCTGTTGGGTGAGAGTGGAGAAAGAGGTCTCTAGGATGTGTTGGTGCTACGATGACTGTAGAGTGAAGCTACTCGGCAGTGAACGCTTCAATACAGGCCTCACTCCGAAAGTGCTTGGCTGCGTGGTCTGGCGGCCTTGGAAGCACGTTTTTGATCGGCGCGATGTGCCAGCTTGGTGCATGGTATTCGTGTATGGTGTATGAATTTTTGATTTATTATAAATTGAGTTAGTATTTTGGTTCAAGAAGTTGAATTTCATTTTTTTCAGAACCAGTATCGAGGGCTTGGACATCCATTTCATGCGCGCTTCGCCCCCAGCCAACAGCGGCAAGACCGTCCGCCCGCTGCTTCTGCTGCACGGCTGGCCAGGTTCATTTGTCGAATTCATGGACATTTTGCCGCTTTTGACGACCCCGCGGCCCGACAGCGAGGTTGTCTTCGATGTCATCTGCCCGTCGCTTCCTGGATACGGCTTTTCTGAGGCCGCCGCCAAACCTGGTGAGATGTGCTACTACGAGTACTTTGAGAGTTAGGCTACGAACGAAGAAATAGTTACACATAACTATTCTGGGATTAGAGCGGTAATCAAACAAGTTCATCGTGCATCCCCCTCTGAGACATTCTGATCTCATTGAAATTGTTTTCGCATTATATACTTACTGGGATAAATTTCTTAACGCTCAACATTTCATACTGATACGTTAAGGTTGATTCGAACAACTGTAAAAAAGCTTCACTACAATGTCGACCCTCGAGTCAGTAGAGTATAGCTCCTTGTATGGGTGAAGACGAAAGAAAGAAAAAGGAAGAACAGTATATTTCCGGATGGTGAGATGCAAGTTGATACAACATATTGGTATTTTAAAATTTTCTTAATACAAAGGGCTTTATATCTAATTGGCGTAAATGCCATAAAAAGTATTCTAATCTTTAAAACAATGATTGAGTTTTGTCATGTTGCTTCAGAAGTTTTTGTGCTGGAGAAATAATTCCTGAACAACACAACTTGAAATGTGCACTGTTCCTCAGTCAACATTCAACCACGTCGTCTTTATTCGAAAGTGTCGGTGGCTGGATCGCTGGTACGTAAGACATGAATACATAAAACTGTTTACGTTTGCATACTCGACAGGTTTACTTAAGGAGTTTAAATCCGGTACGCAAGTTTCGTAAATAATAAAAACCTTACAAACAAGTTATTCGACTTGACGCAGCCACTTGTCGAAGAAGCTTAGTAAAGATCGAACAAGGTTAATACACACACTTAAATAAATGATTTGTGTGCAAATTATTTGCGATGCTAAATATCGCATCGCTGAAATCGAAAATAAAGAAAGCAAAAGAATAAAAAGGTCTTTTGCTTTCTTTGTTTTCTCCTGCTTGCTTTATTCCAGCACTGACATCAGCGCTGACCAGACAGTTAAATTCATAAAATTCGTTTCACTTTCTTATATGAGTAAATTCAATTTTATCGTCAGTTTTTCTAAATTTAAAATCTTCATTTACACTCTTCATTAGAAAACGACCGTCATGAATATTTTACCGTTCCCTCATTTTTTAACGGACGACATTATGATTTCCAGAAAAGTTAAGGCATGAAATGCAATTCAATCACTTTCCTAGGCTTAACGCTTCGATTCCGGTGTTTATTTTGTAAGGGATTTACTAACATTAACATTATCACGTTTTGTATTATGATAAAAGTAGTAATTAATATTCCCGTTTATTTGAAATGTAAGCACTCCATACGTGTCAATGATATATTCGTCTTAAGCTCACTCCAATATGATGCGCAGAAATCGATAGTGAAATGTTCACTTGTGAGTTAAATTTTTGGTTTTTACAGTGTAAATTTTCTGTTTGAATGCCAAATCACCAACAACCATCAGCAAAGGAACCGGTGATATATTATAATCTTGTCCGTCGAGAGCGCACACCCACAGTTTATTGGTCCTTTCCACGTACCTGTGTGTTCCAACTGTTTGTTCGTTTTCTGCTCATTTCGCCACTAGCTTGCTTCTCGATGACGTTTTTTCATCTGTCATGTCTGCTTCCAACACTTTTTTATCACTTCTTTTTGCTGCACTATAGCGTTCGTTTCATTTTACCATATCGTATATGATTCTAGTATATACCATCTTTTTCTACCATCTTATTTGATATACCATTTTGAAATTCTAGCACCCTGTTTGAACTGCTATTGATTTGTTTTCTACCATGTATGATCTTCTATCTATTATCCTTTATAATCGTCTTTTCATTTGACTATCTTTTTCATTTTCTTTCTGGTTTAGTTTTACTCTCTTTTTCTTAGTCTAATTTGTTCTAGTGTTTTCTTCATCAGTGTAATTTTGCACTACTATCTTGATGGATCATCTTTAGTGTTCGTAGTACTGTTTTGTGTGTCCTGGTACCGTTAACTGTCTACGATCATGAGTGCTCATCTAACACGTGCGTTCTAATCTCCAGTCCATTTCACCACCCTGCGCTTTCTATCCTGCCCATTTTACTCTCGAAACTGCTCTGCTCTACCCACTAGAGCTGGCACTGGAACACTTTCACTCAGGTACGGTTGTAAAGCCTGTTGCAGTCTCTTCCAATCACTCTTATCAAAATTAACGAGAATTTCTTAACTTTGCAGGAATGAACACGTTGGCCATGGCTCAGCTCATGACAAAACTCATGAAGCGACTCGGCTTCGACAAGTTCTACGCGCAGGGCGGGGACTGGGGGTCTGCGATCAGTCTCGACATGGCCACTGTCTTCCCAGAAAAGTAAATCTTAAATATTCCTTAACTTTTCTCTGGTCAGTCAAAACGTTCTTATTGATTATATGGTTTACATTTTTTGGCCAAGTGTAGTTCATTATAAGCTTATCCCAATGAGGGGTGAATGTTTTCCCGTAGAAAAAAATGTTTTGCTGTTAAAGAAAGACACTCGTTCGATTGGTCTCAAACATTTCACAATTCCATCAATTGAATAACTCATACAGAGTACGTGTGATATCATAGCATTCAACACACTGTACCACTTTTATGGGAATATCTAACAGTTTGTCATTTCATTGCACCGCGTAAAATACCATCGATTTTTGCCTTAAATTATACCCTCAGGCTTTGTAGAAAACTGTGTGTCTAAGTATCTAGCTGCTCAATTTTTAACGCGAGCGCTCTTTGAAAGTCAAAATAAAGCCTGACGGAATTTCATTGCTCTCTGTTCCCATTCTCCACTCTAATAATTTCCAGGTAGTAAATTGCAATAAAATTTTCTTGAAATTCCTGATGTGTGAGGTGATAAAACTTTGATATGAAATTCCTTGCTTGCAATTCCTTTCTTTGGATATGTTGTGATAGAATTTTAAACTTAATCTTACTTCGATCTTTAAGTGAGGCAAAAGAGGCTGATAAAATTCAAGCAGACAATTTGACAGATTCAATTCTCTGCATAGCTTTATTATAAAATGAGTATTGGAAATGTATTACAGAAGCAGCTGTTGAAACGATACCATTTTTTTCCAACTCCTCGTGAGTAAAATGCTACGACTAACAGATGGGAAGAAGCGCATTGAATTTTAAAAAATAAGCATTCAAATGTCTACAAAAATTTTCAGTGAACCTGCAACTTCATTGCGTAAACTATTTCTAGGTTTGAAAAGAACAAAATTGCGCTGTGGGGCCAATGAGATTTGATAATTGCTTCAAGTTTTATTAGGGCAATTTTGTGTGTTTTTTGTCATTACGTCGCACAAATTGAAACTGAGAACAACAAGGTGTAAGAAAACACTTTTTCTCAAGAAGTCATTTTCATTCAATTTTGTCTTTCCAGAATCCAATTTACCTAGGTATAACCTCTACTTCCATCCCTGTAACAAGCAAAAGAGTTTCCGTTTATTTTTTTCATCTGATGTGAAAGTAACTTTGAGTATCATTTTTACATAGGCCTAAAGTGGATTTGTTCTAAGAAGGACAGTGGCGAAGGAGAATAAATCGTTTGCTGCAGTAAAATTGTATCTCAGGTTGTATGGACTTCACGTGAATGTGCTGAACCTGATGACGCCGGGTATTATGGCCAAGCTTCTTGTCGGAGCAGTTCTTCCTTCTGGGACGATCATGGAACCACAGCTCGAACAAAAATGGTACCCGATACTGAATTTCTTCGGGAGTTTGGTGCGAGAATCTGGCTACATGCATCTCCAGGCGACCAAACCTGACACCTTAGGTGAGAAAAATTCCCGTTCAGCCGTTATTGAAACTGACTCGTTTGCGAATTATTTGTGTTGTGGCTGTATGCATCTCCAAGCCATAGAGACCCACACCGTAGATGAGAAAAATTCTTGTAACTGCTATTGGAAATAATTGTATGCGAAGAGATTTATGTTTCAAGAAAATTTTCATTCTGATTGGCATGTCAATGCCAGAAAAAGAAGGTGTCTGGTGAGAGATGCTGTGCTCTTGTTAACATTGTGCACTGTACATTGTTTTCATTTACACGTAACAGTAAAAGTTGTTTTACCAACGAAACACCTGCTGAGGAAGGCTAATACGAAGGAAGTGAGAAACTCTATTTAAAACTCTACACTAAAAGTAAAGTTTAGATCGAGAACTATCAGTGATCACTCATTAAAAATTCTCCATTGATTTTCATTTTAACTTGAAAACTTTCATTCAATCAGATTACAGCAGACGAAGCAAAGTGTCCGATATATATACTTGAGAGACTATGCGAACTTTTTTAAGACAACTTTTGCGTCAATAATTTGATTATAATTAGTGTTTTTCTGTTCGACTTTGTCAGGAATCGCCCTGAATTCTTCCCCGCTTGGTCTTGCCGCTTACGTTCTGGAGAAGTTCAGCTCGTGGACCAATCTTGCGAATGCACACGAGAAGGATGGCGGGCTCTTGAATCCTGACTTTACCCACTCTTTAGATGCCTTACTCGACAACATTTGTGTCTACTGGTAAAGTAATTGATTAAACTGGTTACTATTGAAATGATGTTCAAATAGATTTCTTGCATCGAGTGAATACTTATTCATTCAAGTTATGTGATATTGTACGTGAACCTCAACTTGAACGTGTATAAATAAGTTCTAGTAATTTTCAGCCATTAACTTGGCATCGCATTGGTTGAGCGAGGGGGGGTTTTATTCGCATAAGTTTATGTAATTATTCGAGAATCGATTGCTTCTTTAGAAAAAGTTGTACGTCAATCAATTTAACCTTGGCATTGTCAGTACTAGTTATTAGCCTGAAACGCCTTCACATTGATGAAACGGTTTCGTCCAAATAATGTTTTTTATTTATCATATTTTTGAAGTAAAGTAAAAGCAATGTAAAACATGAGGAAATCTGTGCCATAAGCCCTAATGACCTTCATTTAAGGGGGATCTTGTTCTCAATTTGGTGTGGCAAAAGGAGGAAAGCGTCCAAGATCTTCGGTTGTGATCTACTGATAATACTGAACAATACTTGGACAACTAGACCAAACAATCAGCAGGCTTACGTTGATCACACCTTCGTACTCTTACACTTCCTTTTCGCGTTGAATTTTCCCTCTTACTTTGACTATTACGTCATACTTTGATCGTTTCTTCTTAATTCGACCGATTCTTCTTATTTTGACCATTCCTTCGTAGTTTTACCGTTTTTTTCATCAGCAATTCTTCTCTCACTTCACCGAATCAGTTTTTTCAAGTTATAAATATCCATAAATATATTGCTCACAATGTTGTTTTCTTTTCCATGGAGACCATCACGCGAGGCTTCCAGTTTAAAGCAGTGCTATTAGATTCCTAAACGTGTAAATGATTTTATTCTTAAATAAATGGATCTTATATTGTTTCAGGTTCACGGGCACCTCCACGAGCGCCATGAGGCTGTACGCGGAGTCCCTCAGTGCAGACTCCCCCACTGAAACTTTAGCTAAGTAAGCTTCCAAGGTTCAAAAATGAAATTTATCAGCTGAGACAGATTAATTACCTTCTAATTCAACTGTGATAAGATGTTTCTTTCCTTGTCTTATCTGTACATTAATTGAATAACGCACAATTTTTTGTCGACTTCTATAGAAAATCATTCATTTTATAAAAAAATCTTAAATTTTATGCTTCGAAACGTTTGCGTCAGTATTCATTGATTCATTTCGAATCAATATTCATTAATTAATTTCGAATCAATTTTCATTGATTCTTCTTGATTCATAAGAATAAGTTAATAGCATCACAAGTTGAAATGAATCATCAGGAAATGTGAGGTACATTTAGACTTTCGCTCAGTCGCGATTCTGAAGGAGTCGCTGAGCTGCGTATCAACACAAATGTTCAGCCGCAAATTTGGCGGTTGCACACAGATTACGATAAAAATTTTGAATCGCCTTCAAATTATTTATATTGATTTACTCGACCTTTTGTTGATGTTTTTTAAGTCATGTGAATTGTTGCATCTCGATAAAAAAGTTTAAAGAGGCATTGTCAAGCATACGATGGCTTTAATCGAAGGTAGCGTTCCACAGATTCATGTATCAGGGATTTTTGTAACATAAGTTTTTCACCTTCCTATACCTTCTCGGCACAAGTTTTGTTGTGAATTTGAATGCTAAAAAGTTTTCGTTGCCTTTCGCCTTGTGGTTAGTTTAATTTATATTTCCTACTCGTGTTTATGTGAAAAGAGAAAGTCGAAATTGAGAAGAGTGCTGCAGCCACTGAGTTGATTTTCTATTTATTTTCCAGCATACCTACATCTGTCCCCGCTGGGCTGGTCAACTTCCAAAACGAGATCGTTAAGATGCCCAAAAACTTCGCCGCCCATAAGCTACACAACTTGGTTTCATACACGTAAGATTTAGATGCTTTATACCTCAATTTGGTTGGCTCAGATAATGCTCTTCTTTTTGGTTCTGTATTGTAACTGTTTTGTTCGGTATTTTTTACGACATTTTGTTCGGTATTTTTTACTACATTTTGTTCTATAATGCAAATGACTGAGTGAGTACATTTTTTTGAAGCTGTTTTTTAAGCATCTCTTTCTTGTCTCATTGTTGAAGTTGAGGTATGTGGATTATTCTTTTGAAGGATCATTTTATTATTACCCAATTTTTTATTCGCACTGTAGCCACATGAAAAATTAACTCAGTTTTTTGCATGGGTTCCCAGGGTGCTGGACTCCGGAGGGCATTTCGCAGCGATGGAAGTGCCAAAGCTGTTAGGTGACGACATCTTCAAGTTTGTAAACGCCGCTGAAGATCAGCTCAAAGAAAAAACTAAAAAACATAAAACCTCGGAGCTCTAAGAATAACTGGTTTCAATTGGCGCTCATTCTAGAAATTTTCTGAAGTGAATAGTCGCTTTGGGTTTATGGAAGACTAAACGATGATCAAAAAATGTGCAAAATTTTAGAATGCTAGTGAAATGAAGTGATATTTTCTGTTCATCTTAAGGGTACTGTGGTTTTTTAATGTTAAGGAGCAGTTCACTGTGTAATGATTTCCACTCGTCGTTGGACGCAATATTTCTATTTCCACGGTCTAATTAACCTGGCCTCTACTTCTCTTTGTTTTGGCATACAACCTCTTTCACAAGGATCAGTTCCGTTTTCGTCATTATTCCATTTTATTTTCCGTAGGATTTTAACCTATGAAAACACAACTCATACAGATACGGCAGTTCTACCCTGTAGTAAATAACGACGAGAAAAACTTGTTGACAGCCAGCAAGTATATTTCAGCAAGCAAGACACAGGAATAAACCTGATATTTCATGATCAACAATATCTACAACGTGGACCAAATAGGTTACGAGGCCTCTACAGCAAAATATTCTTTACGCTGCATGGATTGTTCCTTCAGTGCATCTTGAGGGCATAGCGCTGTTCGTGAGGGAGGTTATTGTACCATACGTTACGAGAGTTCTAGTTATTGTGCCTTTATTCAACGCTTAAAGTCTTATGCTTTTCGACGATGTGACGGCCATGATGACATAGATACTGACATTCAGGCTTTTTCGTAATCTTCGTTTCAATGGAGAGCTAGGAATCATTTAATCTTATTTATTAGCATCATGAATGAAAATTTCCTGCAATGTATGCTAGTTTGTCGACGCTCCACGCGTGGCCGAGTGGTTATGAACGTGCCCTTCACGAGAAAGTGTCGGAAGTTCGAATCCCGGCAGTGATGCCCCGTGATTTCACCCCTTTAGAAGAAGGGACTACTAAACCACAATTCCCCACTCTACCCAGGTGCCGGAAATGGGTAATGGCTTGACTGGGGGTAACCGCCATTGCATCATGGTGTTAGGTATAAGGCATTTGAAAAATCATAGCACAAGATGAGATGTATCAGGCTTGATTGATTGGAATAAAGCATCCTTTTATTGCTATTTCTCAATTGATCTTCGGAATACTTTGTAACAACGTTTACTGTAAGCGCCTCTCTCATTACGATGCCTTTGAAATGTCTGTGGATACGAAAAATGAAGTTCTCATGCGAAAATTCATGTGATGGAACCCTCCCTCAAGATGTGTTTCCTCTCTGCCCTCCCTCGCGCCTCTTCACGGTACATGCTGCACAAATGAACATTGCGCCGTGTCAGCAGAATTACTGCATTCAGCAGCACTACTGTTGAAGTGTTGGGCCGCGGCGTTTTCAAAATTCCTATTTTGAAATGAGATGTTAAATAACTAACTCGGCATTTACTTACGGGGAGAGTACTAATTTTATGATAAACAGACGTGGTCTGGAGGAGACATCAGATCGTACGCAGTGAATAATCTAAGGCCCTTTCACGCCTCTTTTTTTTAAGAAATTGTCTTACTGATGAGGATAAAGCTTTAATATTCGAATAACGAGTATATGATGTTTGTATTTGTGTTCGTCATCTGTTTCAGACACCAGTTAATGTTACACCCTCCAACTAAGTTTATGCCGTCACTCTTGCTTCATTTTCCGTCATCATTTGTAATTCTTATTTAGCTGTCTTCATGCCAAGAAAAACTGGCGCCGTAAGCCAGCATGCAATGAGCAGATTATTAATACTGAGTTCGTACTCTTCTGTAAATCTTTACGAACTAACTTCGGTTCAAAAACATGAGGATTTCAATTCCTCGGTCTCCAAGAGTCTTTACATGCCCTGGCTGGAACAAAAACTGACTGCTTGTTATCCTTTCCGAGCTCGCAATAGGTGCAATTTAACGTTTCTAGAACACATACTTGTAAGTAAAAAAATACAGTAATCAAATACACGCTTTTCCCGAGCGCGTTGCATTCATTTAGTGCAGATTCTCTCGAAGTTATTGACAGCAATGTGTTAGTCTTGAAGACATTCAGCCTAGTTAAATTCATGCCTTGATTACTTGAAATAAGTACCCGACTGTACTTCACACGCTTAACATTTTTACTTGTACTTATTAATTCCCTTTGAGCAAACTGACATTTACTAGAGTGCACTGAATTGGTTCAGCAGTGATGAATTCAATAACGCAGAACAGGTATTCACGCAGCTGATGTATTGATCGACCATCGTCTAAAGTATCGAACTCTACAATGATTGGATTAAATGCAGTGTAAGTACGACTTCAGAGTGCAGTATATAAAAATAAGCATTTTAGTTTCTTGCGCATACTGAACTCCATCTTCAACTTCCTCCCAAGAGAGAGGGCTAATGCTTGACGTTCAGCGCGTCTTAAAGAAAAAGTGCTTCGCCGCAAATGTGTAGGACTCCTGAGTTTCATTCAGAACAGAAATTAATGAACCATTTACCCAGCAGATATCATACCTGATTATTATCCAACATTTCTTTCGGTGCACTGTACTCTTGCTTATTTAAAACAATTAGACTCTCAATATTGAATTGATGTAGCAAGATAAAAATTCTTCTCGCATGTACGCAGGCCACATTCCGGAGAAGTGTGACGCTGCGCGTCACGCTCTTTTACAAGTTTACTTTTTCATGATACTTTCATTAAGAGATACAGTATCAAAGTGAGTTTCAATGCATGAAAGTTCCTACTTGAAGTAACATGCCTGTACACTTTTAAGCCGATCGGTGCTGCGGATACAAAGGTATCGCAATTGATGCCTTGTTTCCTTCTGTAACGTGTCACTCTTTATTGCAAGGGTGAGAATGTTTCAAGAAAACGGCGTTCGACAGCTGAATAGAAAAAGTGGATATAATCCAAGGCCTTGCGAATGGTGTCCTTGTTGCAGATATAGACTGAAAAATGGAACAGGACGCGCGAACACTAAAGTTGCATTTGAAGAACCCTATTACCAAGGATATATGAAAGACGAGAATCTTAACCAGAGAAACATGCAAAATTATACGAGGAGAAAAGGAGCCACATGTACAAGAGCTACTAGTGGTGCACTTTGTAAAGGTGCTGGGTGTTGGGTGCTGGGGCCTTTGGGATATGGGAACTCCCGGTGCAAGTTACTCAAGTGCCAAAGAGTATGAATCCCATCGCCAGACTCTTCTTGGACATTTTTCGCAAGGAGAAGGGCCTGGATGAGCCAAACCGTGGATACTTCATGGAGCATTTCGTCCTAGTCATTTCGGCTAACATCTGTCTAATTATACATTTAGTATGGACGATGGTTAATGTTTTGGCTGAGATGATTGGTAACTAACTGGCAAGATTTTTTTTAAGTGTCAAAAGGTGTTAAGATTACCAGCAAAATTTACAGCGGGTGTCTGGATAATCATTTGTCACTATGGTTAGATCTACCACTCGCACATGAACGTCAGTTATATTTTATGCAAGACCGTATACTGTATTGCATCAGCTAATGCTATTATTTTACTTCTCATTACTCTGACAACCGAAATAGAATATCTCATGTGCTGCCCTCCTGTTTCACCTGACCTAAAAGCCACTGAACAGCTCTGGTTCATCTTGAAACGAAACATTTATAAGGAGATGCCCAATACAACGAAGGAGACCCTCTGAAAAAAAAACTAAGTGCCGCTGAATTCACAACAGCTGTTCAGATTAGTAAAATAGCAGAATACATAGAAAAAAATCAATTCGATTTGATATCCAAATATGGAAATTACAGTGATAAATAATGTAGCTACTTCTGAGCTAGTATACTTTCCCATTATTGATTTTCGCCGACATTGCTTTCCCTTGTGTGTCCTTAAATACATTACTTGTAGTCAAAAGGAATGTGTAGTGTTAGTTGGCTTTTTGATGAAATTTACAGCCCTTGCAATAAAGCTTGACACATTACTCAATATAACTATATATTATTTACTTTATCAGACATCTTGAAAAGTTATAGAAAATATTACCCTCTGTGGGAAGCTGTATTTCATTGAAACTCACTCGATACTGTCTTTTACGCTGAAGTTATTCTGAAAAATGAATTTCTAATGAAACGAGACAAGGAGCGTGAAAACAAAGCTGACCAGCAAAAAAATTGAAACCTCTCGATAGTCTCGCTATCGTGCTCTGTGAAGGTTTAATTTCACATGAATCACCCTTAAATCATTCAAGTTTTTAGCCTTTTAGTTTTCATCTTTCAGCACTTATTAGCATTCACTAATTGCACAGGGTTTTTACTTTTTGAACAATCCACCTGGAAAGTTACGCAGGTTTGTTACTTGCCAAAGTTCCTTAAGCATTTTTTTTTTATCTCTAGGACATATCTATAATCTAACAGTTTGATCTTGTTGTGACGTTACAAAGAAATCTTGAAAACTTTAGCTGAGAGACGTAGGTACTTCTCGCTGAGAGAAATGGGAAATTCTCGCTGAGTGACCATGGTAATTATTTAAACAACCCTCAGTAATTTTCATAGTGAATAATTCTCGCTGAAAAATCTGGGTAGTTTTGTGGTGTTGTCTAGGCATTTTTCTCCAGACGATTTGGGTTTTTCCCTCAAGATGTCACAAGAAAATATTTAGTCACCGCCCAAATATTTAGGAGTTTCATGTGGCCAGCAAACCGGTGGCCAGCAAACATGCAAGTGTATGCTCACTCCGCAAGTCCCAGACTCTGGTCTGCACGCCTCGCCGTCTCACACCCACCAGACAGGCACCAGTTGTACCTTCAGCCGCAGTAAGTGCAGGTGTGAGCCAAGGATTCTTTCGATCTGTGACTTGTTTACGTGAAACAGCTGTCTTCTTCAGTGACTGGTTGTTCTTCTCTATTATCATCACTCCTCCGATTATGTGTAAACATTCTCTTAATATCAAGATTCGTGTTGTACACACTTTTTTGCTTATTATGAGCGGTTTTTGATACGCGTGTGTTCGAGCAATGAAGTCTTATGTTAAAAACGGGCTTTTATACAAATGCAAGGTGTAATTTTATCAGAAAAGGCAACGTTGAGACGTTTAAGTCACTTTCACACTCGATTGATCAGTACTACCCACCAATGAGACTGTATCTACGCAAATACTCAAGTCAAGTGAAGAATTCCAAAATCATTTCAGCGAGACAGGATTTAGAAAGCCCTAGGTTAAGTGTCACGCAAAGTACGTTCGTTTTTACTCTTCTATCCAAATAAAAGTTTTTAAATTATTTCGTATGTGCCTAAATATTTCATTTTAACCAGAAAAAAAGCCAATTTGGCAACACTTGCCCGGACCCGCCTTGCGATACCAAGGTCAAATACAGACTCCGGCTTTTGTGGCGGTGACGAGTAACTGAACAACCAGAGACTGGGCAAACACTTTCAGGTGTCATTTTTGTAAAGCCAGCGGGATAAGGTTCTCCTAATTGGACTTAATCACCGTAAATTTACGGCGGTGTAAATTAGTTGAGAATCCAACCCTCTCGACCTTTTTGACGGCTGCTTTTTTACTTTGATGCCTAAAACATAATGAACGATCAAGTTTTTTCACCCATTCACTGTGTGAAAATATGGCCGATATTCAATTCTCTCTAGCACAATGCAGTCTGAAACTTACCTCAACTGGTTTTTTTAATGAACTTGGATGAAGGCGAAAATTTTTCCCTCCCACACACTTCCATTCATTCAAATACGCACATTTACAAAAATTTCATTACGCTTTCCTTGCAGGCATATAACCATGGGAGCCGCACGGAAGGTAACCGGAGGGTTGGTGTTGGTGATGATGTGTTACGTGGTGGTGAGGCTGAACACAACCCCACCCCTGCCTCCCCTCGACCCCGACCCCTACTGGGGTCCGGGGGACCGGAGACACGAAGATACCAGGGTCAGACCCTTCAAAATCGACATCCCGGCTAAGGTGCGTGACTTGTTTCATACACCGTTTTATTTTGCGTTGAAATTGCAGCTGAAACATGTCAATGCTAATTTCTCGAAATTGGCACCCAACAAATGCTGATTTTGTTTTCTACAAAAGTTTGATGTTTAAAGTTTAAAGTAATAGCTCGCTTGCATTGTTGCAAAAAAAACGAGCGCCGAGAAAAGCAGTGTTTACAAAGTGAGAATTTCATTGTTTTTTTCACACGCTTTCGCTTCATTTGTTAAGTGATGGTTCGAAATCTTCTTCTTACGACCAAGTCTGGCGCCGCTCCATCGCAGCTAAATAATATGGGTAAAATATTTTTCTGCAAATGGCTGAAAAATATTCTGCGTAAAATAGTGATTCATAGCCCACCTGTAGCCTTGACTTCCAACGTGTACAAAAACTTCTAGAGAGGTCCAAAATGTATGAAATTAATGAAACAAATTACAAAAGCGAATGCAAAATTATCGCTCTTTAAACTTGACGGTATCGTTCCCATGGTGTCCATCTTCACTGGCATAGAATTGTGCATTTAAAGCTTTTGAGACAGAACATGAGTTGAAAACATAATTCCCTGCACGGATATTCCAATCATTCGTGGCGTGAAGTCATGCATTTGGAGTTTTTACTTATCGGAGCATGAAGAGTGAGTGTCGCCACACCTGATTTCGTGACTGATCAATTTTCTGTATATTTTCAGCCTGATAATGTTTGAACAACGAAACGTTGCGTTTTATAGACTTCAAAGTTAGTACATTTTACCTATTGACAGTGTTCCATAAAGAAATGTTGAGTGAATTTCTTCGCAATTTATCACGTGATGAACTTCAACTGTTTCGTAAAATTGAGAAATTAGAAAAGACACTCCTGATTTCCTTCATTGCCATTTTGATTTTAAACATTATGAAATCAAAACCGACGCATTTGATTTTTTTCCCTCGGGGCGAGAAAAGAGAACTGCACCGCTGTCAACGCATGCAGTTCAAATGAATAGTTGTTTATAATAGCTTGATCCCGTTAAGGTAATCCTACATAGTTGTTGTCAAACATGTGTACATTCCATAAGTTTTTCTTAAACTGGTATTTATGAAAAGGTACTCTTAAACAAATTTTTTAGGTAGGAATACTTAAAAAGAGATTCTCAAATAGGTATTTTCTGACAGATTCAAAAGAATTCATAAACAGGTATTATTGAACAAGCATCTCTAAACAGGCAACCATAACAGGAATCCCTAAATAGGCTAGCATTTGCAAGCGTTTATTAAGAGGTATTCTAGACGGCATTGCTTGATGGACTCACCAAATTAGGCATTTCTGTGTAATACTCTAGGAAATGAGTACCTTTGACTTAAACTCGTTGTTGGTCTGCTGAAGTTATTTCCTTGTAAGCATGTACTTTTTCAATCGATTAATAAGCTAAATAGTCTCCATTGAACAGTTTTTGAACTGTGAAATACTAGTTCTGCGACAACCCAACTATTCGTAGGGCCGAACTCTGGCATTACGGTAAGTCCAGTCATTGTCAATAATTACAAGGTAAAATCATCGCCTTTTACAAGATAAAATCATCGTCTTTTATCACCGGTTCACACAGAAAATTGTCACTCTGAAGTAAAACTATTCTTCATTCTTGTCGATTTGGGAGTGTGTTTTACTCTGTGAAAAAAGCGGTCTAATTTGATAAAGTCTAACTTCAATAATTTTTGGTGACCAGGACGTAGAGGACCTACAGGCGCGGCTCGCGCTGCCCCCGCGCCTTGCCCCGCCGCTGGCAGGCACCAAGTTCGCGTACGGTATGGACTCCACAACCATGGCCGTCATCCTCAAGTACTGGAGGGACACGTACGACTGGAAGAAGAAGGAGGCGAGACTCAATTCTTTCAAACAATTCAAGTAAGCTTTTCTAGTTATTTCCAAGTAACAAATCTAATTCCAACATAATCGTGCTGGTCATGGTTATTCAAAAGGGTCATTGGTATTTGAGAGTAAATTTTTGTGGAATTGTATTGAAATTTTGAGCACTGCTAGCAGATGTACATGCTCATGGCCTTTTTTTCTGACGCAAATATACCAGTAGAAATTTTAAATGATAATCCATTTGAGCGTACCATGTTGCTTTATTGAAAGTTCGCCACCTTTTAAATGATCATTAATCTACTTTTACTAAATTGAAAATCAGATGTTTTTCTCGGAACTTCAGAACAGCAAAAAATGTCGCTTAACGAACAACTTCATAGTCTGCATGAGTGTTAATGTCTGTTCCTTGTAAATGAAATAACCCCTGCGTTGTGAAGCACTGAAGTGAGAAATAATTAGCTCTGTATTAGTTTCATCTCAAAACGAAACGAAAGACAGGAGTACTGTTTGTCATTCAACTAGCAAAATTTGATTTTCTGATTTTCTGTCTTCTTATTCTTTTATTCTATCTTATTCTTATTATGTCATCAAACTGCAGACTAGATCATAACTGCTGACTCCCGTCGATTGCACGGCTCCCAGACTGGTAACGTGCAGTCGGCACTAAATACCGACTTCCGTTTAATTCAAATCGAGGGCGAACTTCACCTCTGCCATCTAGATCCTCAGGAGAGGAGGTTTTGCTTTTTGAAGAAAAGAAATATTGAAATCTTAAAAGTTTTTTCGCTTTTTATTTCACACTTTCATCCGTTAAAAGAAAATAGAAGGAACCGATTAAACACACATTCCAATTGATGATTTGAAAACGTTTTTAATCGGTTTAAAGACATTTTAAATACAATTCATCATTGTTCCACTGAGTATTTTGAGTGAGGTATAAAAAATCGGAAACAAAATTCTCAACATTACGCAGGGAAAAAATGAATTATAGGGTTCTTATGTTGATAAATGTGTGAACAGTTGGATAAGTTTGCAAAAATTGTTGCTGCTATCTTGTTGAATGTGATGAAAATTAGTACTTTTGTATGTTGTTCGGTTCATGCTCATTTTAACATTCATGTTTCAAACACAGCCTATATTTACAGCAAGTGATTATAAATCAGCACGTTTTCTATTAAATGCAACATGCTTGTTGAACATAGTCTGTTGATTGTAGTCTGTGCATGGAGGAAGTGATCGGCTTAACTTGTTTGCATGCCACCACCATATATCAAAATCATGGCAAAATTGTACAATTCAACCGTGCAAAGCGTCACGTTACCCTCACTTATTAGGATTCAGTACTCCATGGTTAATACTTGCCCACTCGAATGAAGGAACCAGAAAAAATTTTCTTTAAATTGCCACATCCATAAAGTGATCTGTCGTCATTTTTTCAGCATTGATAACACGTTTCATTCAAAATTATCAGCAGTAAATCCTTAGATTAATTTTAGTTATTGCGTTTATAGTGACAGCATTTATGTGAAATTGTGTTTATTTTCCAGAACCCGTATTGAAGGCTTGAACATCCACTTCATGCGCGCTTCGCCCCCAGCCAACAGCGGCAAGACCGTCCGCCCGCTGCTTCTGCTGCACGGCTGGCCAGGTTCCTTTGTCGAATTCATGGACATTTTGCCGCTTTTGACGACCCCGCGGCCCGACAGCGAGGTTGTCTTCGATGTCATCTGCCCGTCGCTTCCTGGATACGGCTTTTCTGAGGCCGCCGCTAAACCTGGTTAGTTTCAAGAAATTTTTTTATTAAATAATACGCTTCATCGTCAAAAGTTCTGTAACAACGAAGTAAATAAAATTATCGACATTTCCTAATCAACTTCGCTACAGAAAACCCTGCCGCTCATGTAAAATGAACAAACCAGATTGTCTGTCTCTCTAAAATGAGCAACAATACCTTGCTTGGTTTCAGATTAGATGAATAGATATGATGTCCATCACACAAAGCTAAATTGAATCTTCTTTTTGATTGATAGCACATGTTAGATCTGGAGTAAACAGTCGTCAAATTTGAAGAAGTTGTCAGTCTATCACTTAGTAAACAATCCGTGTATTTTTCGCAGCCATAATGGAAAGAGTTGACTCCTTGCTTGATACTTGCTTAGAGTTTGTAAATTTTATGTGGAAGAGCTTGTGGTATCGTACTAGATTATTTTTGAAGTTTTGTTATTCCTGCAGAAAATGAAAATAGGTCGTTGAAGACCGTGTGCTATAAGTTGGCTGGAAAGCTTTCATTGCTCATTAAATACGAAGTTTACCAGCCCTCGTGCTTGACATACGTAGCTACATTACAAAATTGGGGAAGAGTCCACTCACTGTTCAGCAAAATTTGCTCAGTTTTTTGTGATGCTTCTAATACTTTGTGAAAATTTTTCGAACTATTACGTGAGTTGGGTGGACAAATAGTGCGGTTTCTTTGCTTTACATGTTAACATTTATTTTGAAAACCAAGGCATGGTGCCAAAATTGCTCAACTGTTCCGGCAAATCAAGCTTAGTTTTCCTGTTGTAATATGAAAGTAAAGATGGACACTAGACAATGGCAAAACCCTTATTATCGAAGCCTTCCATTTGAATATAGCCTGCATTTCAGTCAACAAGTTTCCTTCGAAAGCATCGACTGGTAATCACTGAGGGGATTTTCACAATGCTACTGACCGACCTGCAGTCACTAACTAAATTTCTTAAAAATACATAATAAAAAATAAATGAAGCGACGATATAGTTAATATTTAATATTTTCAAAATTACCTACTACAATTGACTTTAAATTTGAATTGAACATTGAACTTCAGTTAAACATGTCGCATGAAGCGTGTTAAATGAAGTGTATTCCTACAGGTATGAATACTGTGGCCATAGCCCAGATCATGACCAAGCTCATGAAGAGGCTCGGCTTCGACAAATTTTATTCACAAGGCGGGGACTGGGGATCTGTCGTCACCCTGGACATTGGAACAGTTTTTCCGGACAAGTAAATTTCAAGGATTTGTTCTGAAAGTATTGTATAGTGTTCACGAAGGGGTTTCTGAATAGAAGACTTTCCTTCCGTTGCTTCATTTTTCAAATCATTCAACAATTACAACCTTGAACAACTATGTAAATGGAGATGAAAGTTAGCTATGAACTGCTGGTAATTTTTGACATGGTCTCTACTTCATATTTCTTTAATGGAAGATATTTTGATGCATTTAACCAGACCCCAGGCAATATATCAACAAAGAAGTTCACATAAATTAACCCAGAGAAACAAGAAAGAATATTATCATTCATTTTCTAGTGTTTTAAGCAGTAATTCGCGCACTTTGGACCCTAGAAGGACATGATAGAAGTTTGTTTCTACTGACACTGAAAGTCTTTGATTGAATTACTTTACGTCATAAGACAAAATGAAAATTAAGTCTGTTAGTTCTTTTAGTTCCACTTATCTTATTTAATATACTAGAAAATATTATTTATTAAATTATACTGTCGCATTATATTTATTTCTCACATGTCTGGTAAAAAAGCTCTGAGATAGATAGCTTCCATGTTTCGTTACGTATTTTTTGAAATATTTTGGTTAGTTTTGATTTTAAAATTCACCTAAATAATTAAATTGCGTGATGCAAAGTCGATGATCTAATAACATCTGCTCAAGTGCACATCTGTGTAGAGGCTGAGGAATCTTGCAGCAAACAACGAACAGAGAACTTAGAGGCTATGCAATAACTCATGTGAGATTTTCTGACTCTTGCCTTCTTAGGACACGCTGGCTATCGATTATATCAATCAGTATCAATTAACAAACTCTAATCAGTGAATCCAGTTCTACTTGTTACAAAATGTTACTGAGGCTATTGTAGAACTCAATCAGGGAAAGCTCTGTCAAAAGTTAGAGCATAGCCAATATTTCTTATTTCATCTTCTATGGGCACTGTAATGTAGCAAAACTTAGTCCGCAGAGTAACAAAACTTAAAAACTTCGAGTCTCTTTTCATACATGTGACCAAATTCAGCTTTAACGTGTGCATCCCTTGCTTTTAGGTGGCCAACAGTAGTTTTAAGGAGCGCTGTCGTTTACGTTTTAAATTCGCACCGCTGTACTTTCGATGTTATTCTCTTTACTTTTGTTTAGCTCTTGCGAGTCTGGTGGTCTTCTTGGTTGTTTGAAAATTACTGTTGCATGAATTTCGCTCATCATGTATCATCATGAGTGCAAATATCTGTTCATAATATGATTTCAAATCTCTGATATTTGTCTATGTCTTATATGCAATGATGGGTCAAGGCCCGAAAGGTGCATTTCAGTAATGCCCACGTACAATTTTTAAAAAAAAAGTTGAGTGCTGTGATTTTTTCCAGGGATTTTTTGTTGAAATTTCTCACTAATCCAAATTTTCCTTCGTTTGTTTAATGTTAAATATCAGTTTTTCTACTATCCGGGAAATTTTAATGTATACTTGACTGCTAATTAATTCTACCAGCAAAATATCGATCAGCTTTTAGATCTCGATCACGATTCGGTCAGCGTTTAGGTTTCTTCTACGACTCGGTCTATAGAAAACTAGGATGAAAGTAGACTTCAAGAATAGCAGTATTTACACAGTTTTTGCGCAGTGAATTCAGTTCTATTTTCTACAAATGTTTTCTGAGCCTATAGTATAACTTAATCAGGGCGCATTTTTTAATACGTCAGAGCATAGCCAGGTATGATAAAAACTGTTCCAAATCTCAGGAAATCTTTTTTTAACGATAAATACCCGTATTTTTTCAGCGTTTATGGCGTACACGTCAACTTCCTATTCGGGCTGACGTGGGGAGTTCAAGCTAAGATCATCCTCGGAGCCGTTCTCCCGTCTGGCGCGATTATGGACACCGAGCTGGAGGAAAGATGGTACCCTCTCTCGAAATCTTATGGCTCGCTTCTTAAACGGACGGGGTACTTTCACCTACAGGCTACCAAGCCTGACACGTTCGGTGAGATCATTTTCAACTACGGATTTCTTACAGCATATTGAAAATAAGAGTTTTGTGTAAAGGGTTTTGAGCAGAAAGGGGCAATCGTTTGCAGCTTTATCAGCGCACTTTCGACTAAATGAGAAATAGTTATTCGAAGCATAGTACTCAAATATGGGCACAAATTTTCAAATGAAATTTCCCAGTTCTCCTTGCTGTCTTCGGAAAATCATTGTTACACTCTTGTACCCTCACAAAGACTATGTGAATATATTCATAAAGATCAACTGAAGACCAATTGTGACAAAATTTTGGTCTCAAATTTGGTCTCTAATCAAATCATAAGTATATTAAGTTAAAACATAAGTATATTTGAAACAAATTTGGTCTCTAATCAAAACACAAGTATATAGAGTTAGGGAAAGATTTTCTTCAAAAAAGCAAAGTTCTTTTTATTTTCGACATCATTTCTCTCATACAAGTCATGACATTTCATTAAGAAGAAAATTTCAAAGAAAATTTTTGCATTATGTCTATTACAGGAATTTCCCTAAATTCGTCCCCCGTCGGCCTCGCCGCCTACTTCCTGGAGAAGTTTATTCCTGCGACCAACCCTAAATTTCTAGAAGTGAAACACGGGGGACTTCTGGATCCGGACTTCCCCATCTCCCTGGATGCCTTGCTAGATAACATCTGCATTTACTGGTACGTTTTGCCTCACGTCCTTAGTTTTCGAGTTGAAGTACAGGGGCTTATTTTGAATCAACTTGGAAAATACGTTTTTCAAGACCTGTTTCAATGTGCTGAACAAACTTTCTTAGGTTAACGCAATAATAGAATAAATTTGTTTAAGAAAAAAGGATTAAACCTGGTGTTGTAATACCCGGATATTCTTCAGTTGATGCTCTTTACTTGAAGTTTCTCCCAGTGGTGTATGTCACAAAACAATTTACATCGGATTTTCAGTCCAGTATTACAACATCATTTTTAAGCAGAAGTGAGAAGTTTCATATCACGCGTGACTCGGCAATTTGTTGCATTATACTATCGTAACCAGAGTGATTGATATATTGCTAAAGTACTGGGCCTCCTAAAATGTCGTCCCAACGACATCCTTCGACAACGGTGACGAATTTTGAACGGCTTAATCAGTTTCTCTGTGTTTTTATTTTTGTGTAGAGTGTTTGGAATGCTGGACAACGCACGAGTGCAGAGCAATGTCATAAAGTCATGACTATCGCCTCCGTCCGTGACGCTACTTTTTTGCGGCTGTCGTAGTTTGGAACTCATCATACACTTCCATGGGTCGACAACTTCTGATCTCTAGTCGTTGTGATTAACATTTTCATTTTGGGCTTCCTTTAAAAGAACTAGAATTTGCCAAAGCAATAGATCTTGTGGAACGCGTATAAATGTACAGAAAACTGAGGATAAAAGGCTCTAAATGCGAATATGCAGTGCCTTGAACTAAGTTTGAATAATTAATTTGATCAGCAGTTTACGTGTAAGGCGCTTTGTTCGGCATGTTTTCTTGTTCAGTGCCATTTATTTTCTATTTCTTGGTGAGTTCTAAAATTTGCTTAGCGCACCACAGCAGTGCAAAATAAATATCAACGTAAAAAGGAAAAAATTATGTTCTTAGGAGTTCCTTCAATTCTCATGTTAAAATGATACCCTTCGAGACGTAACTCATGAATCAAATTGTTCTGCAAGAAGCACTCACAAATGTCGTGTACTTTTAGCGTCGCAACTTTCGCTCCATTGTTGACACACTGTATTTTACAAACACATCAGTTTCATCAAGTCTCAGAATTTCAGAGTCTTTGTTGTTTTTCTTTCGTTCTTCGTAAACGAAAATTCACATTAAGCCGACAACACGAACAAGCTTATGTTCTGTTTAGTCACAAAACGGTCTGTTTTTAGAGCTCCAGGATGATCAGTAATGAACAAGCTTATGTTTATTTTAGTGACAAAACGGTCTGTTTTTAGAGCTCCAGGATGATCAGTAATGAACAAGCTTATGTTTACTTTAATCACAAATCGGTCTGTTTTTAGAGCTCCAGAATGATCAGTAATGAACAAGCTCATGTTTATTTTAGTCACAAAACTGTCTGTTTTTGGAGCCCCAGTCGTATCAGTAACGAATGTTTGTCCTCCGTCTCAGGTTCACAGGCACCATCACCAGCAGCATGAGGCTGTACGCGGAGTCGTTTGGTCCGCACTTACCCCTCAACACCCTCTCCCAGTGAGTCGCACGCAGCCAGACTAACTTTAACAACTCCAGTCTAACTTAGGCCGCCGTCACACGGAGACCAAATGGTAACGTTTCGTCATAATCGTTTACAGTCAGCGATATCATTCGGTCTGTCAAGCGCTACGAAACTGTCAGATTTCAGCCTTAGTTTTGGACCAGTTTGGTCAAATTAAGGCTGAAATTTGATTGTTTCCTGGCCCTGGACAGACCGATTGGTGCCGCTGATTGTAGATGATTATGACCAAATGGTAACGTTTCGTCATAATCGTTTACAGTCAGCGGTACCATTCGGTCTGTCTAGCGCTGCGAAACAGTAAGATTTCAGCCTTAGTTTGGGGCTGTAACCTTGTTTGTAACCGCTGACAGTAGACGATTATGACGAAATGTTATCATTTGTTTTCCGTGTGACGGCGGCCGAAATTAAATGGTAGAATCAGATGCAAATTTCTGAGGTCTGTCATGCATAAAAGGAGCTGTTTGATTGAATTTACAGAATGTAATTTATTCAGATCAAAGAAAATAAGCTGTCAAATTGAGCAATATTTGAATCGTTGAGCAGATAGAACAATATCAGAAACACAAATCTGCCATTTAATCATTTGTGTTGTATGGGAAAGCGCACTGTCTTGATGAAAAATAATTCCTTTGCAGCTCTTCGAAGCCTTTGTATTTACTGATAACAATTGAGCTGCAGTTGTTTCGTTGTCTTAAATGTTCGTAGTGAGCGATTGTTTTAAGAACCTGGGATAAGTCACGTCAGATCATATTGCAATTTAAAGTTATTGTGTTTGAACTTGATAGAATGTACTTTTGTGACGTCAATGGTTAATGAAATGCATTGATTCAAATGCTAGTAGAAAAATCTGTCAACAAATATTTTCTGTCAATCATTTGTCACGAAAAACAACAACGTGTAAGAACATGGAACGTTGGAAATCTAAAACTCAAGTGTAACTGATGCTAAACAGCGGTCACTGAGATACAAGAGACTGCGACAATAACAAGTGGAGACGATGAGTGAGTGTCTAATGCAGGGGTCCCTATTTTATTACGCCCCGCACCCCTAAAGAAATTTCATTCGAATCTCACACCCCCTGAAATAAAAATGCCTGCATACTCGTAGAGCTACATAATATCCTATCATTAACTTGAGTTTTTCTCATACCCCCTGGAATATGGTCTCGCACCCCGAGGAGTACGAGCACCCCAGGTTGGGAACCCTAAACTAATGGTTTCATATTTCTGCGCAGCATCCCCACCACTGTTCCTGCCGGGCTGTCCAACTTCAAACACGAGGTGATCTTGTTCCCCAGAAACCTGGCTGCTCACAAACTCCAGAACCTGGTCGCTTTCACGTGAGTCCGGGCTGCTAACTTTTTGCTGGCAAAATGTCGGCTTCTTATTTTATTCTTCAACACATGTTTTAAAATGTGACTGCACTGAAAATTTTCGTGCCGTGTTGTTCTTTCCATCTTTATGTTTATACTTGGTAATGAATAATTTTGCTTTTGGAGCTATGAGTACGTTTGATGAATATATTTTACCACTCATTGTAAATTAAGAACGAAACTGCTTCTCTTCCTGTGGAGCATAAAAGAGAATGTAGCTCACGTGGTAAGAAAATTTTGGGATTGAGAAACTTCGTTGAGTCAAGCCGTTTTTTAGTCAATGTTCTAACACATTAGAGATGCCATAACCTACGTATGTTGAATTTCATTCTTTTCGAGCTTTAAAGTGTGATACATTATGTTCAGTAAACTTATATATTTGAATTTCATGCTGAATTTCTAGTTTCAATCCTTATAACCTTCAGAGCGTGACACATTGTGTTCAGTAAATGATGTTTTCAGTTCGTATGACGTGGGTGGGCATTTCGCTGCAATGGAAGTCCCCAAGCTTCTCAGTGATGACATTTTCAACTTTGCGAACGTCGTCGAACGTCAGCTCAAGGAGAATGACCGCAGAACAAAACCTGACGAACTTTAACTTACATCTAGTTAAATTTTGTAAGAGGGTATTGAGTGATCTTTGTGAATGATGTTTTTTGTTTGAGCCGGAAAAAAAATATATTTTCTCCACTTCTGCATGATGAACAAAGCTGCAAACCTGTTATTTTCCGAACTATTCTTAATAAATTTGCTATTGAGCAAGCAGTATTCTTAGACTAACCCACTAGCTCCGACCGTCCATTTAAGCGGACATCTTGTAAGAGAGTTATCAGTCATCATTGGCAGTGTCAGAAATATGACAGGGAAATTTGAGCAAATTGTGTTGAAAATTTACTGCACGGATGGGTTTTGGCATCCAATACACGCTTTTGCGAAGCCATTCACAATTTACGCGGCTAAAAGAAAGTGCTGGTGGGTGCATAAACTGTCTGTCCTGTCGGCGTTGGGCGCCCCTACTCTAGCACTTCGACCTCCTGAGTAATAGAATGGTGAATTACAGGCAGGCTATCTCTAGGAAACATTGACACTTGCTGTCATGATATCAGG
>JACJUY010002057.1:67950-86956 GCA_014220935.1 Platorchestia sp. MABIK
GTTTAGCATGGTTGGGTAAGTGGTGGCAACACTGCTGAAGCTGAAGACTTGTTACCAAGTGGAAGTGTGTGGCTTGCTACTCCGTCAAGTGTTTAGTCCACACTTTGAATTCAGGTGTTCGAGCCTCGGTGTTTTGTGTTCTTGCTGGTTGTAGACGATTGTTTACACATTGAAATAATGCTAAAGTTATGTCTGCTATGAAGTGGAAATTTTTCAAAGTTTATTTTCATATTTCGCCGTTTAATTGATCTTTTTTAGATAGTTGTTAAATTTCTCGTTTTGAAGATTTACATGGAATAATGACCCTCATTGGTTTAACTAGAAGAGCATTCGTAGATGACATTGTCTAACTCATGCAAAAGCACGACGCCATTTTTCTGAACTGAGCATCACAAATTCTGGAATATAATAATTTCAGATCTTTCTTCTGTAAATTAGCACCAGAACATTAGAAGTGGAAGACGGAAGCCTCTTATTTTGCAAGTAAAGTGTTTTCTCAAGTGACTAATTTGTCAATGAATTGGGGAAATGTGTCCGTATTTTAGCATGGTATCTTTGTTATCGTTCCGGTTTCTGAAAATCTCGATGTTGACGTTTTGTGTAAGCAATAATTTTTCTCTATTCATTTTCTCAAATTCCGCCTAGATTATTATTCTTTTTCACAGAACAATCAGAGTAAGTTTATGTTACTTTGATGCGTTCCCGCTCCTTATTTATCCATGATAAATAACGGAGCATCGTATTAGAACGGTCATGCTGAGCTAGTAGCAAATGCAACTGAGAAAAATACTGAATTATTGGAGCTCCGTAAGTCTTTGTAGTTGTTGCAATATCTTCCTACTTATCTTTATTATACTTCAAAATTTCGATGGTTAAGTCATTGTTCTCGGTGGAATATTTTTCACGGTAGAGACGAAGTTAATTTTTTTACTGGAACATATTTTATGTAATGCGCAGGAGAGAGATGACAGAAGTACATAAAATGTAATTTTAAGTGCTTCTGCCTATTTTATGTACTGCGACAGATTTATTAATATTTGCGGAACTAAATCCCTCAGCCGATGTCTCGACGTCAGACTTCCGACATTTAAGAATGTGAATGATGTAAATGTTTGCGAAATATGAGTCTCTATAGATAAAACTAATGTCAGAAGTTTTCTATCATTTGAGAAGTTAATGAATAAAGTAATGTTCATGGTAGAGACCACGGTAAAAGAAACAAAGTAGAGTCATTTCTATGGGGGATAATCCACCTCCTCTTGTTCGGCTAGCCAATAGAAAGGCTTTATTTCAAACAAACTTAATGACGTCACCATTGCAACATGTCGTTATGCCAATAGTGGAGCCAGATTTAGGGCTAGCAGTGTTGTCAGATGCAATCTGTGCGCTGCTATTGGTTCGTTACCATAACGTCAGCATTGCCACACGGTCGACGAAAAAAACACTGGTTTGACCCGACATTGTTTCTTCTACCGTGATAGAGACCTATTGCAACAGAACTCAACACATGATCTGCTTGGATGTGAGACATACTTGCGCATGTATGAGCTTGCTCTGTCTGTCGAAGTCGTAATTCTACTGAGTCCTATAATGCATTTTCTCGAATGAACTTCATTTTATAAATTCACCGGTTTTGATCATCAATCCCGCTCAAAATATTCCTGCGTTATTTTATAAATTCATATTTTTCCTTGCTTATATGGGAAATATTCTTCGAAGGATGGCCACATTATTTTCGGAGTTGAGAAAAATTAATGTATCTGTAAATATAGGCAAAATATCTTTATAGTTCATGAGTGGACAACTATAAAGAAGAGGTATATCAATTTAAAATCATTTGCACCAAACTCTTGTTTGCTTCAATTGGTCGATGTACTGGCGGTATATATTCGGGTGCGTATGCACCAAAATAGCTGCTTAATTAAACAATATCTTCGTGTACAACCCTTCTACATTATCCGAAAAAAAGTTTCGATGAGGTTTTAAAGATGATATTGTTTTCGGACGTAGAAACTTTGAGCTTCTGATGACTTTGCAGATTTTTTGCCCAAAAAAACAACCACTTTTTCAGTACAGCATTGTCATGCATTAAATGTCCTTTTTCGAACACTCCATTCTGCTGATCGTCAGTTCCTTGTACTGAATTGCTCCAGATAAAATTTGTATTTAGGAAGATTATTTCTCTCTTCATATCGTATCCAGTTACGCTACGGATTTGAAAATTAATGAGATATGTCCGTAAATTTCAGGGCGCTCGCTAACATCAAACGTGATGTTTTGTTCAATCTCCAACAGCGCAATAATTCAGAGCTGTTCTTGTTCCTCACAAACGCTTCTTGAGCTGCTCCTATCAGTCAAACCATAAACAATTTGGGTACAAGTTGTTAATTTCTACGAATCGTATAAGATTCATTGGCAGCAAACAAAAAGCTGTTGTTATGCTGGACATGTTCGGAGCGCCTTTCGATCCTTATTTGAACTGTTGCCTGCCTACACAGCACACTGCCAACACAAAACATCTCAACTTCCTACGAACAGACTGACAGCAGACAAAACTTATCAGCACCATCATGCAATTTTCTTTGTGATACCGATAGGCTGATGCCAGTCGTGTATTTCCGATGTAGTTGCCATGCTAGAAATTGTGAGACTTGGTCTGCGCCGAACATTTGGCAAGATTATCTCAAGTGGACTCGTTTTGCTTAGCAAGTTTCAGTAAGGAAGGGTATGTGCTTGCGAGTGCTTACGCTCAGTTATTATTCCTTGTTAAGTCTCAATAATGGAGTGTTCATAGCTGTTATTACTTTCCAAGAGAAGGCCATCGCCTTTCTTTATTGTTCATATGGTGAAAGAGGGCTTTTTTCTTCCTTAAGTGCCTTAGGTTCACTCCGTGAAATCCATCAGACATCACATGACAATTTCAAGTTTTTTCTGGCTGAAGATGTAACTTGCAGTTAATTATAACATAACTTTAATTATGTGAGTTAAGTCAGTCCTCTTCGAAGCTGAGATTTAATCTATTATTGTCTCCTCTTTAAATTGCGAACTAAAGGCCCTATTACACGGGGCAACACTTCGCCTCGACTACGGCAACTGAAATGACGCAACTTGTGGGTGCGCTATTAGACGAGACAACCAGTGTGGCGTTGTAAATTGCAGAGGTAGGTTATAGCTCGCAATGACTGCGGCATGTGACTTCTTCATTTCATCATTAAATGAAAAGAATTAAGAACGTATACAAAACTTAGATCCTGTTTTACGCTTTCAAATGTCCTTGCATTATTTATTGCCTTAATTCTCTGAAAATGGATGAGATTGAAGGGTCATACAACTATTGATTCAATATAATTATTTTGATGTATTATTAACTTCTTTAAAAATAATCTTGAATTTGTGAGAATCAATATGAAACACACTATTAAAAACATCATAATATTGTAATAAATTGTTAACATTTTTTTACAGCTTATATTTGCATATCAATATAATAATTCGTGTTTTTATGCTGTTTGGATATATTTAGGTTCAGGTCTAAAAAAAACTATTAAAATGGTTTGATCATTGGAAACCTAATAAAATATTGCCTTTTTTTCTACTCGGTACTTATGATAGAAAATTAAAATTAATGCACATAAAGTTACCTGACTTCACAGAGTCAATCTTCTTTTTCCTGTCACTTTTGTGGCAGGTAGTAATGTTGTTCAATTTTTTTGATGGCTTTAATAGTTCCATCATATTCAGATGAACTGTTTAAATTTACAAACCTATGGTTTATTATTTTTTAATTTCATATCAGTTTATTAATCATAAAATACTACCTGATAAGCATTCAATTATAATGGAAAAGTGACAAGAATTGAAAATGAAACGTATCACGAATGTATGGTAAATGGTGATATTCCGCTTTATTTTGTACAGAAATTACGACTAATTGTGTCTTAAATGGTACTTAATTGCTTATATAACACCTAATAGCATTCCATATTATAGGACATTTATTAACACTTTGGCTGCGACGTGCGCCACCGGTGGTACATGGAGGTAATTTTCATAATGCTGCTGACCATCCAGTAGTCGCAAACTCGATTTTCCTAAATATTTCATCATACCTAAATGAAAGCACGATCCACTTCATGTTTGGTATTTTCAAAATAGTTTACTACAATTGACTTAAAATTTGAGCTTGGTGTTGAACTTAATACTTAGTTGCTGCAGTCAAAGTATTAAATCCTTCGACTACCTATTGAATGGCGGACCGAGTCTATGTTGGCTCAGTGGGAGGCGGTGTCGCAACCATCCTTACTCTAAGACGGTCAGTCGATCACTGCTCCGCACCGCCTCCGTTGCTTTGAGCTGCTCGAGGTTTCTGAACAAGCGCGAAAACTAGCACTCGCCCAGCAACTGCAGTCAGTTCCTCCCAGAGGCATCCGCCGCTGCTTCCAGGAGCAATAATTGCCCCGTGTAATAGGGCCTTAAAAATTCTACTATCAACTCGATGACTGTTGACTGAGAGTAAATTTTCTTGCCTCACCGAACCCAGAAATTACCGCTCGTTTGGACTAAGTTACATATATATCCAAACCAGCATCTTCGATGTGCTACATTATTGCAAAGTATTGTTGCATGTGTTATGATTGATAAACCTTACAATTATAACTTCTATAGACCATTCACATATCACTAAGTCTACAACTCTTCGGTAGATGAGACCCTTCGTTTGGTCTGCGCGTGTATAGCAAAGCCGTGCTTAAACAGCGGCGTTTCCTACTTAGCCCTTCACTGCATGGTGTCGAATATGGCACATGCTAAATTTAACTGTGTATAGAAATAATTAATTGAGACAAGTACATTTCTGCGGTGTGTACCGCTAGTGAGACATGCTACGTTTAAAATGAACGCGTAAGATACGTGTTCGTTACGCCCCTCAAGCGGTAGAGTTTAGTTTGGGCGCCATTACTGACTAATTAAATAACTGAAATGAACCATTTAAAGCAATAATTAATTCGGTGAAGGCATAAGAAGGAGCAGGGGTGGAAGACAGAGCCTTCGAGGTATGGTCGCAAAATGCTTTAGAACTCCTTGGTTTTCGCTGGAAATCCCAGCTCCAGATTTTCCTTGTGGCGTCATTGGCATGGTCAACATTTTTTGGTCGACTCTAACATTAGCTTCTAGAGCGAATGCAAAATTAACCACGTGATTGGCCAAATCTAACATTAACTTGTAGAATGAATGCAAAATTAACTACGTGAATTTTAAAACTTAAAAAAATATCTTCCAATAAATTTGGAGTTTGCGCAACCGACATACGCGCTTTTCTGAAGTATCTGAGCCCTTAGGAGGGCATTTAGAATACGCACTAGATTTATATTAGGTTTGTCTATCGTGTGCTAGGGGACTGACGCCTCTTGGGAGACACTGTCAGGTCATTAAAGCTACAGACCGGCCCAACGGATTCAATCTATCAAGCCCATGTGGCCTCTTCCCGCATTCATGCCATGTTTGCCATCTCTTCTTTGTCTTTTTTCCCCCTTCCGTGTTAGCATGCTGTTTCTATGCGCTCAGTATCCTAAGTTATACCACACCTTGTGCATGAATTCCCCATTTTTACAGTCCGTTCTAAATGGTTCCTCCTCTTCGCTGTTTTGAGGTCGCAATGTATGTATGTGGCTAGTGCAACGAAAAGAAACATAATGATATTATTTTGAAATTCTAACTCCTGGGATATATTTCCAGCGTTGACGTAGATATTATCCTTGAGCAAGCAGGGAAACATTTGTTTCAACTGCTGCTCCACTTCGTCGGTTTCGTAAGGTGTACTTTGAAATTAATTTATTATTGCACCGATGAAAAACTATAAGCAAATTCTGTTATACATGAAATATTCAACTAATAGCGATCTCCATTTCATAGGTTTAGCAAAAAGCCTTTGAAAATAATTTCTTCTCCGACCGCAACATCAATATCTCGTACATCAGAGTAGCGTTATCTTATTTTATTTCAGATAGGAATGAATTAGAAAATTATTATCGTTTTACCTCGAACAATGTTTGTCCTTAAACTAATATGTTTTTTTAGGAAGATTTGTTTGCTCTTCCGACCTTTAAATTGAGGCGTTATGGACGAGGTTGTGTGCGTAGAGTTGGTTTTTACCTATTCAGATTGTTCGTGTTCGTGCTTTAATAATTTCTCTAGAGAATTTAATTGTTGAGTATTAGTTATGATATGTTTCTATGAGGAAGAGAGAACGATTTTAATTGTGAGCTCAAGAGAATTTGTCCTATTTATTTATTTATATTTTTTTATTAAAGTGATGGTAGAAATTCTTAACCAGTACCACAGTCAAGGGAATATCTGCGACTAATCGTCGTGACTCTGAAAAAAGACGTCTTGTAATTTAGATATTTCTACATCCCGTAATTCAAATTGTGAAAATAAGTAATTCCACCACCGCTAGTAAACGATATTTCAAAATTTCTGACAATATGTAAGTTCTGATAGTGAGACAATGAGTTTATTTTACAACCAATAATGAAATAGCAAAAATAAGTGACTCCAGGTGTGCTAGTAATGATAATCAGTTTAGTTTGTTTTTGAGCAGGATCCGTGAGATAATGGGGTTTGTGAGGAGACTTTTTGTGGTGTTGTTAGCGGTGTCAGTGTGGTACGTGGTGGTGAGGTTGAACACAACCCCACCCATCCCAGAAATGGACCCCGACCCCTACTGGGGTCCCAGTCCTCGTAAACCCGAGGACACTAAAATAAGACCCTTCAAAATCGACATTCCTGTCAAGGTGAGTTAACCACCAAGTTTGAAACTCGAATTGAAATGACCTAAAGATAATAGATTATAGAACGAAATCCCCTATATTTCAATTTAGCTTTGTTTATTATCCAGATGGCCATGCTAGATTGAATTTTGGAATTTTTTAGTTCCTCTTTAAGATTATATTGTTTAAAGTTGATCTCGCCCTCTTATGTCTAATTCTGATCTTAAAGTAAAACCTTCTTTGGGACAGTGTTTATTTAATTCCGTGGATTTTTCAGAAGCATTCATATTTATGGTACAGTTTAATAACCGCGTAGTTGCTCAAACGTATGTATGTTTTCTTGCATTTCATCTCAAGTATCAAGAGCTACTCCAGAAGAGCATAACATATGGTTAGAACTAGTTTTTGTCGTGTAAAATATGTTTTATATTTGAACATTCTAAAAAAAGTCCATTCTGAATTATATAGAACTTTTAATCATTGCAGTGAGTGGTAACGATCCTGCGTGGGTTCTAGGTTGTTATCAATGTAGTAATGTGAGCATACTAGGTTGGTCAGTGGTCACGTGTGTTTTTTTTTGCATCGTATTTTATTACATTGACTGAAACGCAATACACAAGCAATTCAGTGTGCTCTAGTTTTTTGTTCATACCGGTGTATGTGTTCGGCTCGAAAAATTTCCCAATATACTCGCGCACTTTTGTATGTATACATCGATGTCACTTCGTAATTTTTGATAGCGTTTGAATATTTCTTTCATGTACGGCAAAATAAAGTTACAAAATCATTACTTGCTATTATGTGTCAGATGTGCTCGTTAATTATTTTCAATTTCTTCAATGGATAGCGCTAGGAGCAAGGGTAAGTTCACAGTCTTAACTGTTGTCAGTTTGTTACTAAGACAGTACCAGTCAAACTACCGTAGATGTGCGACCAAGTTAGAGTCAGCGCGATATTGTTTTTGTGTGGAAAACATGTTAACTTTCAGACCAGAAATAGCGCATGTTCAGCACGATGTATAAAGGTTTATTTCTTGGCATGAAGGAAAGTCCTTCTTGCATGGGGTATAGTAAAGACGGAAAATTTAATTGCTTCACGAACCCAAAACCCACTTACAGTGAGGTTGCCCCAAAAGATAGAAGGCAACAATTATTGTAGAAACAAATTACAGAGGCTCGTTAAAGTTCAGGAATGCAAAAACAGTACACGAATTATAGCTCTGCACGAAGATACAATGTTTTTCACCTCATCTCCCCAGGACGTGGAGGACCTGCAGGCGCGGCTCGCGCTGCCCCCGCGCTTTGCCCCGCCGCTGGAGGGCGCCAACTTCACCTACGGCGTGGACTCCACAACCATGGCCGTCATCCTCAAGTACTGGAGGGACTCTTATGACTGGAAGAAGCGAGAGAAAAAACTCAACGCTTTCAAGCATTTCAAGTGAGTCTTCTTTACTTTTCATGGGCGCGATAAGTAAAGTTACGTTAGAGGTTATCTATCGTCCTCACGATAAGCAAACCTACGTTTCGTTTACTTCTCGTTCTCGTTTTGCATGACGTCTTTCATGTTCCAATATAATAACTTTTAAAAAATCCTTTTTGATCAACCATGGTACCAGAGAAAGCCTGAGCGGCAGCTCATCGGTGCCCCATCCCTTACCTGCCCAACCCCCTTCTTGGTCGTGACCCAGTTCAGGCTCTGACTTTCTTACGAGGAGAACATTAAGGAGTCACTTAGGACCGAGAGGCGAGGGACTCGGAGGGAGAGCGGACGAAGCGCGTGAGCAGGGAATCACTTAGGTTCTGGTCGCGAATCGGTGAGGACTTGGTCGAAGACAGACAGGTGTCCCTTCACGCTGTTAAAGTGAGACTCTGTTTTGAGGGCTGCGTTTTCCTTTCATTGTGTTTTAGGGCATCGTTTTCAAGTTCTGTTAGAGAGGGCTAAGTCTCTAGGGGACGGGTTTCAACATTGAAGTGGTCAAGCGCGCGGGTTGTCAATACCGTAACGCGTTGCTAAAGTCGCTGTCTTTTGTTGAGATTGTTCTGGGTCCGATGCCAAGCGAGTGGCTCGCTCTTCTTCGTACCTGCCTCTGATATCAGTAAACATTTGAGTATCTTTTGTTGGTGCATCTTATTATCCTCCACTTGCACGAACCACATAGAAACACGTGCCTGGAAAATGCACTAGGTCAGCGCTACCAAATCGTTGCACACTTAACGAAGTTGATGCCGCATGTAGGCTATCCTAGAGGCTGTCGTAATACGGCTAGAAAACCCTTTAAAATCATACTCTTCAATTTCGGGACCAAAGAAGCTCACCAATATGCAGCGTAACCTTTTATCCACACAGCTCTAACTGTCCCTATAATGTTTTCACTGAAATGATGGTGATTTTTGTTTTCTATTAACTCTGATTCAGATTCGTTATATGGTGAATCTACGCTAAATTTTAGGGTTTGTTGTCCAAGTGCTGTCGTTGTCCGAATTATTCATTCTTTATTACGCATTAATTATTTAAAAAAAAAATTCCAAATCATGACCGTCGTAATTACATTTGCCCTTTTCCTCTCGATAAATATTTAGTAGTTACCATTTGGACGCTAAAACTAGTCGTTTAAAGTGTTGTAGGATAACAAATTATAAATACTTGGTGAAGTTGTACATATGTGCTTTCTCTCATTTAACATAGATTGTACAATTTAAACGGTGTCTAACATCTAGTTAAGGTAGAAGTAGTGTCTTCTGCAGTAAATCTTTTCCTATGAAATGCTGCAACAATGCTAAAAATGTTTTTGATCTAGATTTCCTATGATTTTTCAAATTTTAATCATCTGTTTTGGTCACTGACGTTTTATAAAATTAAATATGAATAGAATTTATTTTAGAAGTATTCAATCTGACAATTATTTGTGAAATATTCTTTTGTATTTGACTCTACCAGTCAAACATTGTAATTTATTTCTCATCTTGATTTGTTGTAGAAACAGCGTAGAAAAAACAACCTTAGTGGAATGAGTCCTTTTACCCTAGGTTATTAATTATACATTTTTTACCGCGAGGGTTTCATTTGCGTTTTTTGTGTAAGATTTTAGGCGAAAGTTTTTGCGAATGTTACGTCTTCATTCACACCAACGTCCTCTCCTGCGTAGAACTAAGTATACATGTAGGCTAAAATCATAGTCTTAAATACAGCGCTGCATTGATTTTCTTTGCTAAATTTAGTTACTGCAGATAGTAATGTCTAATTCATCTTCAGCAACATTTTTGTGTTTCACTGTTCATCCCATGTGTCATTTTAAGCAAACTCTATATTTGTCTCTCCAGAACCCGCATTGAAGGCTTGGATATCCACTTCATGCGCGCTTCGCCCCCAGCCGCGAGCGGCAAGACCGTCCGGCCGCTGCTTCTGCTGCACGGCTGGCCAGGTTCCTTTGTCGAATTCATGGACATTTTGCCGCTTTTGACGACCCCGCGGCCCGACAGCGAGGTTGTCTTCGATGTCATCTGTCCGTCGCTTCCTGGATACGGCTTTTCTGAGGCCGCCGCCAAACCTGGTGAGGCGTTACCTTGTGTTAGTTGGAATGTAAGCAGGACTTTGTTATCGTGCAAATACTGCTGAAGTTATTAGTTTTTCTTTGGTCCTTAGTGTCTTAAGAGCTCGGTAAAGTTATTTTCCAGCGTCGTAAGAATTTCTTCTAAATTTTTGAGAAAAACGATTAGTTAAATTTAAAACTTTTCCGAGGGCGCCGCCAAACCTGGTGAACATTATTCGAGATTAGACAATAGACATTCATAGTCAAGGCGTTAGTTCAGGAGGCGTGTCATGTTAGGTTATGTAAACCATGTTATTGCATGAGCATTGTCGAAATTATGACTGAGAAAAATAATTCAGAAAATATTGAATTAAGTCGTCAGAGTGGCTTCTCTGCATTTTTTAATTTCGTTCCGTAAAAATTCTCGTGTTTCCATAGATTAGTGAAAAACATACTGGGCTTACAGAGAAGTATTATGAAATGTCAGAGACTGCTCCCTAATATGTTGCGAGTTACCTTTTATAAAAATTTGGTAAATTACCGTACAAATTATAGCCTGAAGGAGAAAGATTAGTGGTTCCCTTTTCTGATAAGGCTGGTGCTTTTCAAGTATATACTACACTCTTTTCGTGAAACTCATTTGGATATCATACATGGTCTTGATGTTCAAAGCTGAAATATCCACTTCTGAATTTCATAATTCCATTTTTAGCCAAAGGGTCCTTGATAAAATAGCGAGCTGAAATCAAGTTAATTTTGAATTTCACGAGCCATCTTTTACACGATCTTCCATTCAAGCGCTTGCCCTTAAGGATGAGTGAATGTCCCGAGTTGCTTTAACTGTTGAGATCTCTTTTTAACACTCATGCAGCATCAAGTAGTCCTGGGTGAGAAAAAATGTTTCGTAATTTTACTGTATTATAACATATAAACATTACTTCATACTAACAGGTATTTAATCAACCATGAAATACCAGAAATAAAGAAAAATTGACATTCGTGAAAAACCGATTTATGCTATATTTTATAGAAGTGATGCATTGAACTTTCATATTTCACTGCTATTTTCGTTCTGCTGTGGCACAAAATGAAAAAGATATCTTGAATTTGGTAGATAAATTTGGGAAGTGTATCTACGCATTACTCTCCTTCTTTGGAGTATAAGTTTATGATGTAGCGGGAATTTTCACTCCGAATATTTTCAGGGACTTTCAAGGCCAGTACCAGTCCAGAGCATGCCAGTATAAAGACTACAGATTTTGATTTATACTGGCAGATTTTGTAATTCGATTTTAGGTTTTAGCATTTCCTTTTTATAGATCAGGTCACTAGTAAGTTAAGGTGGTCATCGTTAGCTCAAGAGCATGCCAGTATAAAGACTACACAATAAGCCGAGACTCTGTAGTTCGACATTAGGTTTTAGCATTACCTTTTACAGATGATGTCACTAGCAAGTCTAAGGTTATCGGCCGCTTGATTTTCGTTTCTTACAAGCGTCTGACTCCGCAGGGATGAACAGCTTGGCCATAGCTCAGCTCATGACAAAACTCATGAAGCGGCTCGGCTTCGACAAGTTCTACGCGCAGGGCGGGGACTGGGGGTCCATCATCACCATCGACATGGGGACCGTCTTCCCTGATGTGTAAATTTCACTACATGGTTTTGTGGGCTGACTTTGACAAAAATTTGCATTATTGATATATTGACTTTTTTTGAAGGATGTCATTATTTCTTTACGGCGTTAAATTTTCAGTCCAGTTCCCCACGTACACTTTTGTACAAGTATGTAGAAGTAACGCTGTTACTTTCTTCTTCATCAAAAGTGAATGTAAGCTGAAAATCATTTCCATGGTCTTATTTTATTCCACTGTTCTCATACGATTTCATGATCTACTAATACATCAAAATCCAATAATATAACTTCAAGATTCAGTAATACATCAGCCATTCAGCGCTCGCAGCCATTCGTTACCTCATGACTGAATAAAAATTGCTAAATATTTACAGTTCCACTGTTCTTTAAACATCCCTCTTTCCCTCTTTTTTAAACCGTTTTCTTACCTCCCTGTTTTATAGTTTTATGCCGTTCTTATACTGTTCACACCGTTTTCTCAATATCGCTAATAAAAGGTCCAGTTCGTTCACATATACTTTACGACAAAGATACGTTTTTGTATGCAATCCCATTGAAGCGATGAAAGATCTACTAATCTTTGAAAGATTTAAAATTGTGTTTATGGGAAAAGTTCCCATGCATTAACCCGTATTCTGTAACCTTCCTACCTAACACTTTTACTCGTAAGCACGGTAGGAACAACATTCAAGCTCTCCTATTTCGTCACTTGTAAACCTTGAAAATTGACAAAGCACTTTCTTGAAATGTATTCTCCCTTTGAAAATATCTGTGCCAAAATGTACGCTGTGCAAAATGTCAAGTTCAATCAATTGAGAGAAGTTACCTTATTGATTTTAGTTGACTTCTTATTTCAAGGTCTCGAAAATCTAAGTAACAATAGCTTCCACGCTTTTATAATTTGTTCAAAAAGCAGTATTGTGTTGTCGAAACAGTTCCAGAAGAGTTACGAAGTCTTTACGCTGTACTTGTTACCCTGATGCTTTTCTAAACGTTCAGTTCTATTAACATGGACGATATTTGGTTTCTCAGATTATATGGTCTGCACATCAACATGATGGGCTCGATGACTGTTGGCACACAACTCAAAATATTTCTGGGGGCAGTCCTGCCATCAGGCTGGATCATGGACCCAGAGAGCGAAAAAGACTTCTACCCGATCTCGGAATTTTTTAAAGTTTTCCTCAGGGAGACTGGATACTTACACCTACAAGCTACGAAGCCTGATACTCTTGGTGAGACGTACATGGTTGAGGTTTGGGTTTTTTTTCGTAACAGCTTCGAAATTTCATGGGACTTAAAGGATTCGACAGACTCAAAGCTGAAGTGAAAAGGATAATTTAAATATTAGCTAATGGCTCTAGAGATATCGAGCTTCTACATTGAGCACTTAATTTTAAGATGGATTTGGAGGACAAAAGTAGTATTTTGATTTGATAACAAGAGTTGAGCCATCGCTCAAATTGCCTGTGACAATATTTAATTATAAGTTTTAATTGGGGAAGATCACTGAAATTCCAGAGATATATTTCTAAAGTCGAGTGACGGGTTTGGAAGGTAATTTGCTGTTGATCACAGATTACATTCCATCGAGGACTGGGAAAGCATCTGTGATAATTCCGCCGCAGCATTAAGAAAGTAGAAAAATAATGTATTCAGTTTTGCTGCTTGGACCAGTCAACAATCAATATATTGCATATTTTTGCCTATCCATTCTAATCAACAAAAATTTTTCACCTTTCTTTGCCTAGACGAGGTCTAGAATCCAAATTCTCGGAAAAATATGAGTCGATTATTGGCGTCGAATAATGAACGGTACATTTGTCGGGCAGTTTTAACCTAATTTTCATTTTTATTATTAATCAGTAGTTTTACTTTCTCGCTTAGTTGTACCGAATTAACGCACCCTTTCAGAATGCAATGCTGATTTTCCATTAATATTTTTGACTTTTTAAAATTTTTCCAAATGAATAATATACTTATCAGCATCAAATTTATTTCATCAAATTTTTAAAGTTGATCTCAAGTTTGATGAAGTGTAACACTTTTTAATGAGAGAAGTGAAGTCTATCTTACGTTGAAATTAGCCGCTTCATCTGTCATCTCAGAATCAGACTCCCGGTACTACTTTCGATAAAGAAAGAAATATGAAAGTATGTGTACCAGCTTACCTCGTTTGGCAATCAATTTCTATGGACAATTTCGTTGTTTAATTAAAAAAATACTGCGCGCGCAGACAAAGAATGGTGTATTCGCGTGTTTTTTATAAGTAATTATTTGTATGATTTACCCCCTAAAAATATTTTTATTCCCTCAGTCTTAGTTTGAAAGCTAAACGTAAAACAATGTCCGAATCTAGGTTTACAGTTTTCCCTAATTCAAATTTTTCTTCAGGAATCGCTTTGAATTCGTCTCCTGTTGGATTGGCTGCGTATATCCTTGAGAAGTTCAGCTCTGCTACAGGCTTAGAAAATGTCAATGCAAAGAATGGGGGTCTCTTGGACCCAAATTTCCCAATATCCCTGGACTCCATTCTGGATGATATCTGCGTTTACTGGTGAGCCCGGGTGATTTCGCTTCATCAGTCCAATGCTCAGGAGTGGTGTTCATGAGTGCATTTGGGAGTTACGCAGCGCAAATAATTTTCGTAATGCATGTAGCAAATGTCATCCTGCATCTTCCAACTCAACACTGCTAAATGTTGAAATATTCAAAGGGAAAAAAAAGACGATGTTACCCACGATGAATGCTACGTACCTATCCCTTGGAAAATGAACGCGTGTAACTGTTGCCTTTTCATATAATTTTTTTTACTTGCAACCAAACTTCTCATTCTCAGTCTTTATTAGCAATTCGACTATAACTTTCAACGACAGCGTGTAGCAATTAGTCACACATATACAGGAGAGTACACATGAGAACGAGTTTATCTTCACTTTCAGCGTTCAATAAACATACGAGCCTGAGAAATGAATCCGCATTGACAAATAGGCTTCGTTAGTTTAAGTTCTAAATTCTTTTGTGCGCAACTTGAGCCGAGATGCGAGCCTTGAGCTGAGACGTGAGCCTGAAGCTCACAAGTGCAGCAACACACCAACGGCACTCAGCCTCCGAGGTTATCAGCACCTGCCGTGATTCTCTCTCCGGAGTACTGGTTTTTACTGAATAATTTCATACACCATTTACGCTGCTTTGTGAGAGATTTAACTCGATTCATAACGTCTAGGGCCTTGGAGATGTGCTCAGGGGATACAACTATTGTATCTGTGGGAATTAGCGCTCCCTGGGACTATATGAGGGCCCGAGCTAAACGTTAGGTAGGCTTTCTTTTTGTTAAAATAGAATTGGTTTTTGTTTTGTTACGGACCATATTTTTTCGGTTCACTGCTGTCCTGTTTTTCAACACCTACTACTTTATTCTTCAACTTTTTCTTGTTTCATGAACGTCTTTCTTCCTTACTGTTTCTATGCACCAAGTGCATAGATTCCGCGTTCCATCAACTCCATACTGAATGGTGCTTTCATCCTTCCTCTCTTGGAACATCTTTGTCGTGGTAAAGAGAGGCTAAAGCTTTCTTATATAATAATAATAATATTAATGGTGCTAGTCCTGTTATTTCAATATTCAATAACATTCTAGCCTATCATTACGCACAGTTTTCAAGATTGTTGAACCTTATATCTTGATGCACTTGAAAGTAAAGTACCAATATTGAACTCACGGACGAGTGCTTGCTGAAATCTACTTAAAAGTGAAATTCGTCTTGTAGCTAGAGCAATTGTTGGCCTAGTATCTATCTGCACCGTTTGTTTCCTGAGTGTTTACACAAGCAATATGGTAACTTGACTTAAATGAGGATTGCTTTGATAGTTTAAGTTTTTAATTCAAATCTGCATTGTTCATCAATACTGCAATTATATCTCATCCAATTGCAATTAATCCTGCACGAATACTGTTTAATTCCCATCCGTGGGAGATGATTCGTAATTTTTGCTTTTCTCAACACGACAGCTAACTATCTTTACTTTGCTCATTCCTGGGGATTTCTTTGTGTGCATCAGGTTATCTTTGATGTTTTTCTTAGTATGCCTGCCAACTTGCTTCAAGGGATTTGTTTAGGTGCATCAGGTTATCTTTGATGTTTTTCTTAGTATGCCTGCCAACCTGCTTCAAGGGATTTTTTAGGTGCTTCAGGTTATCTTTAATGTTTTTCTTAGAATGACTGCCAACCTGCTTCAAGGGATTTGTTTAGGTGCAACAGGTTATCTTTGATGTTTTTCTTAGTATGCCTGCCAACCTGCTTCAAGGGATTTGTTTAGGGGCATCAGGTTATCTTTGATGTTTTTCTTAGTATGCCTGCCAACCTGCTTCAAGGGATTTGTTTAGGTGCATCAGGTTTTTGTGATGTGTCTCCAATTATGAATCATTCTCGTTCCCAGGTTCACGGGTTCCATGACAAGCGCCGTGCGGCTGTACGCGGAGTCCTTTGACTCGACTGCTCCCACCTTCACGCTCTCCCAGTCAGTATCGAATTTTTCTGCCTGGAAACATAACTCATTGCATACTAAAACTAGTGCATGGTATAAAATTATTTCTTGAATGAAGAAAGCTAATGAGCAATGATAGTTTGTTCCCGGCTTGTGGATACATTAATTCTCTCAGCTGTATGCTCACTAACCACAAAATTGGGACGATTTTTTTGCAAGCAGCTTTTGAAAATGTAGAGCGTGCTTGTGTCATATCTCTTCATATGAAGTTGTATCTGGAGGAATTTGCATCGTGTAACTAACCTGCCAATAGGGGTTTCCTTGATCTTACTTCGTGTCATTTCTTCCACTGGAGTTTTTGTCTCATCAATAATTGCATCTTCCTCACTTTTGCTGTCCTTGCAACGGGTTAGAATTGTATTTCTGTAAGATTTTAAAATCCGTTTCCAGTCGTCAGCTGAGAGTATGGAGGGTAGTGCAGCTAAGGGGTGAGTTGGGTCTCTCAAAAACTTCGAATGTAATTATGCATATTTCTTTCTTTTGAATGTTTGAACTCCCTCTATTGAAATTAGTTGTTCGGCCTAACTATAACAGTTCATTTACGCTCGGAATAACACAGTAGCAAATTCTATTTCAGTATTATTTGACAGAGAAGCCCTAGTGTGATGCTAGGTCCCTGAAAGCTGTGTCATAGATTTAGTACCCAGTACGTTTTATAGTTTTATCTTTCAGTGTCTCTCATTCATACAATTAATACATAATGAGGGTTCATTTTTCTCTGCTAGGAAATTCAGCTGTACTCTCTAACCGATTTCATTCCTGATATAAACCCATTCATGCGCAAAGTTGATTTCTAGATGCGATGGATCTGAAACGCCGTCATGAGCAGCACTATCCGCTGTTACAGAAGTTTTATATTTTTTTCTCAGCTCCATTTTAGGGCCCTTCAAAAACGCTAGATACGCTGTAATACGCATAGGCTGACTTTCGTTCGTGTTCACATCTATAAGTATTGATGTTTTTTCATGCAATGTTCTAAGACTAGAAGCTTTACATTGATGGATAAGTATTATGATATATTTTTAGACGTTTGAACATAAGAATTTGAGTGATCAGAATATCTTTAGCGTCAATGTAAGCAAAACTTATTTGGAAAAAAAATTCTTATTCGAAACTTCCTGCTTTTACTCGATTTTCTGTTCTATGTGTATTTAGGGGATGCTTTCTTCCTTCTGCGTGAAAAATATCCAGTGAGATGTTTTTAATTCTCATCAATGTTGGAGTTAGCACTTCCAGGGGAAAGTGTGTGAGGGCCCGAACTGAGAGTTAGGTAGGCCTTCTTTTCGTTGAAATAAAATATTTTTTGTTATTATAAGGGCTACCTTTTTTCGGTTCTCAGCTTTCCTGTTTTTAGCACCTACTACTTTCTTCAACTTTTATCTTGTTTCATAAACTTCTTTCTCAACTTACTATTTCTATGCCCCTTCTACATAGATTCTGCGTTCTCTTATCTCCATACTAAATGGTGATTTCCTCCTTCCTCTCTTTGAAACGCTCTTTTTAGCGGTTAAAGAGGCTGAAACTAACGTTTAATCTAAACTTATCGATGTTGAGTGAGCTGTGCATAATGTAAAAGTTATCAATATTGAATGAGCTGTGCATAATGGAAAAGTTCTTCATTTGCCTGGCCAGGATCCCCACATCGGTGCCGGCAGGAGTGGCCAAGTTTCCTAACGAAATCATGGTCATGCCCAAGAACCTGGCCTCTGCAAAGCTGAAGAATTTGGTCTCGTACACGTTAGTATACTGTGATTTATTTGTGCGTGTAATAACGTAAGTTTTGCTTGAGCTCGTTACTGTACACCATTTCTAGATGAGTTTTTATTTATGTTGATGAGATTTTGATGTTCTATTCCATGTCGCACTCTTAAGCCGAACATGAGAGAATTGCCACCAAGCATTGTATTAAAGTAGTTCATCTTCCACTCGTTGAACCATTTGAGGTTTAGGCGAGTTGAAATTATTTTAACCCCATAATTTACATAAAACATAACCTGTGGACTTTTTTAAATCTTGTTTTCTCAGGACACATAGCGTCGGAGGACATTTTGCTGCCATGGAAGTGCCCAAACTTCTGAGTGACGACATCCTGAACTTCGTGAACGCTGTGGAGCGGCAACTCAAGGAGAAAGCTCAGAAGAGCAAGACAACCGAGCTGTGAACGTATGTCGGATTGTACAAAAATGACATCCAGTTTGCACCGCCCGTCGCGGTAAACGACACAAGAAAATGAAAAATGTAACGCTTTTTCTCAATGTAAATGTGTTGATGTGCAAGAGGCAAATTAATAATACTCGCACTTAGAATTCAGTTTTTCTACGGTACCACTCCGAACTGCTATTTTAATTTGTTTACCGATCGAAATTTTTCGAGCGAGCTGTGGTCATTTACGCTTTGTCTGTTGGGTAGCTTGAACTGGGCAGCCGCTTCGAAGCAATTGATGAGACATGTACAATTATTTCGAGGCTTGGCCACGGTAGTTTCCAGTGTTCAACGTAGAAAAAAAACATTTAAAAATGCAGATAAGTA
>JACJUY010002057.1:88654-111693 GCA_014220935.1 Platorchestia sp. MABIK
GAATTCAGTTTTTCTTCGGTACCACTCCGAACTGCTATTTTAATTTGTTTACCGATCAAAATTTTTCGAGCGAGCTGTGGTCATTTACGCTTTGTCTGTTGGGTAGCTTGAACTGGGCAGCCGCTTCGAAGCAATTGATGAGACATGTACAATTATTCCGGGGCTTGGCCACGGGTAGTTTCCAGTGTTCAACGTAGAAAAAAACATTTAAAAATGCAGATAAGTAGCTTTCTTAAATATCTAAACTGTACAAGCAAAAATTAGGCTTTTGTTTACTGTTCAGTGTTAGGCTTTCTTCCCAGTATTAAGTCCTCACACCAGTATTTAGCTTTCTCAGTGGTATTAGGCTTTCTCACCAGTATTAGGCGATTAAGATTAGAGTTCCTTGATGTGTTAGGCTCTCTGTTTACCGTTAACATAAAGAGTGTGTGTTAATGAGCATAACTAAAAAATTAATTTCCTATTTTAATTCTGTTGTCCAGTTATGAACCTATTATCGTGGGACGGAAGAGAACAGCCTAAGGCGTCTGGGTTTTATTTCTGCAAGAGAGGGGAACTCGCTCATTTGAAATTGACTAGAAAGACAGACGTGGGTCGAAAGTATAGAGCTTAGAGCCCTGTAGTCATTTCAGAATGTAGCCAGTACTGAATGCACCAGCCACAGACCTTGCCGGTTGCACTGATCGACCGTCAGAAAATTTCATCATCTGCTGTGAAGCAAATGTTATCAAATACAGACTCAGCATCTAAGCCATTTTGCCGGAAGCAACATCGCAGAACTCTCCGTCATCTTCTGCGGGGTTCAGAAAATTCACAAGCTCTCCTGTTCGCGTAAGGGAGTCCTCTGAAGATGATTGTCCCCCATCGTACGTCTTGGCGAATTCTCGCGTAATTTTAAGGATCCCTGAACCTAATTTTAAGGATCCCTAATTTTTAGGATACATGAACTCGCCCCCTCAGGGGGATACAACTATTGTATCTATGGGAATTAGCGCTCCCATGGGGGCAATGTGAGGGCCCGAGCTAAAGGTAAGGTAGGCTTTCTTTGTGTTAAAATAACATAGGTTTTTGTTTTGTTATGGACCAACTTTTTTTCGGTTCACTGCTGTCCTGTTTTTTCAACACCTACTACTTTCTTCTTCAACTTTGATCTTGTTTCATGAACTTCTTTCTCATCTTGCTGTTTCTGTGCCCTTTCTGCATAGATTCCACGTTCCCTTAACTCCATACTAATTGGTGCCTTCTTCCTTCCTCTTTTTGGATCTCATTTGTTGAGGATAGGGAGGCTTAAACTAACTAATAATCAATAATCAAATCCATGCACTCGCACAAAGTCACGTTCGCCATACGTTTCCTCATTAGTAAACCCGAATGATTTAATGTTCTGTGGTTCCTAAATAAAATCTTGACTGGTCGTAGTTAGCTCTGCAATGCTGGTTTGTGAAGATGTAGAGATGCGTTCGTCCTTTTTTGCCTTCCCTGTTCCATTTCGATGTACGGTGATGAATAAAAAAATGTTCACTCCTTACACGAGTGTCATAGTTTTTGTTCCATCTTCTCCTCCCTTCGCCTCTTTATTAAAGAAATTCTCGCCCTATCCTTTATTCAAAGGCTGTATATACAGGCTGAGACAATGAAATTTAAGGCAACTACTATGAAATGGCCAGAAACCAACTGACGTCTTAAATAATTCATTTTAATTTATTCTTTTCATGAGTCACCAATTGGACCTTGAAATTTAAACACAAACTTTCGATTAGATTTCCGTCGCCCGTTGTCAGGAGCCCAATGCTTGTTCACGAGAAGATCTATCGGCATCTGCACCTATTAAGTGCTGAAAATTACTTTCTAGCACTATTTTAGAAGATGCAAGTTTCTGAATAATTCACGAATGTTCAATGAGCAACGGACAAAATTATAGCTGAACGTCATGATGAGGACCAATTTGATTCATATCGGTTATAGATAATAGATTAAAATCAAGCGAAATCTAAATGCTCACACTAGTTGCTTTTGTTGATCAGCACACCTCATGTGAATGACTCAGGTCACCGGACACGGATTGATTCTTGCTCAAGAATTTGCAATTAATCGCCTAAATGCAGAAATGCTCGCGTAAAGTAATACTTTAATAAAGGTGAGTGCTTCGTTGGTCTGCGATTGTTCTAATTAATTGACCAAACTTGATTTTAATTACGTAACTTTGACAAAAGTTTCAATAACTCCTCTGTTTCTCTAAATTAATCCATTAGATGTGAACACATCACTTATATATACGTCGAAATAATACCCATGATTAAAGCATTTTTTGTGCCAGTGCGGTAGCAAAGCTCGTACCTCGAATCGGCTCATCAAACACTTCCAGCTGATCCAGTAAAAAAAATTCGATGGTTACACACAAATAAAATTGTGTCTGAGAATACGGTGGCCCAAAAGTTACTCAACCATTTTAAAACATATTATTCATAAACTTGAAAGAGATCGAACAGAGTACTGAGAGTTTTTACTTAAAAACAATTTCATTCAAATATCCTCGATTATTATCAAGACACAAAAGATCTCTTTGATGTATATTTTGCATCACATCTCAGAATAACTGGTGAAATGCATCGGATTTCATCGATTATATCATGTAACATTTTTTGGAGGGTGTTCGGAATATTTACAAAGATTTTATCCTTTAAATATCCCAAGAGAATAAAACCTGAAGTGAAATCCGGCGATCGAGGTGGCCAAGGAATGTTATCAAAGCGTAAAATTAGTCGACCTGGAGCTGCCGTCCTTAGCGACGTCATGGCGTCCAATGACGCCACTGTTGTGCTTCTACACGATTGTGCAGAGGTTTCCTGCCTTAGGCCGCCTTCACACGGAGACCAAATGGTAACGTTTCATCATAATTGTCTACCGTCAGCGGCACAAATCGGTCTGTCCAGAGCCACGAAACCGTCAGATTTCAGCCTTAGTTAATCAAAGTATGACTATTAGTCCCAAACTAAGGCTGAACTCTGACGGTTTCGTGGCGCTGGACAGACTGATTTGTACCGCTGACTGTCGACAATTATGATGAAATGCTACCATTTGGTCTCCGTGGGACGGCGGCCTTAGAAAGTGACAGTTCATCATTCCTCTTTCCCAACTAATAATTCATACGAATAATTTTGTGTTGCACGCTACTCGACTTTTAGGCATACGAGATACAGAAAAATAATATAATACCCCAGTAGGGTGAAATACCCACAGGCTGGGAAGCTACGCGATAGCCCCGTGTAGCCGGAACCGCACACCTGCCATGGCGTCCTCTTGCAGTTGCGTTGAGTAATTTCCAATCATTTCCCTGTGACTGTAAGTTATTCCAGCATCGTCTGCAATTAAATAGGGCAAAATGACTTCAGAACTCGATACTCCACACTAGATAGTAAGTAACCTTCTGTGGATGAAGCTGGTGTTCATGAGGAAAGAATGATTTTTTCTGCCCAAAATTTACAGTTCGCCTCATTCACATGTCCATTCAGATGAAAGTGAGATTCATCAGACATAATTAAGTGCAAGATGAACGGCTCTTCATTTCTCAAATTCACGTGTAAACCTGCGAATTCTGCTCGTTTCCAAAGCCTGTTACCCCCAACTACAGGTACAAGCTGAATTTGATATTGATACTAATGAACACAACCTGTCAAAAATGTTGGTATTCGATATTTTCGTAAAATAAATCTTCCAGATGTGGATGGCAAACAAATATATCCATCCTAACAGGGCCCGCGATTAAGACATTCTTGTGCTTGTGCACTAGTGAAACTCGTATCACAGATACGGTCATTAAGCACGTTCACTTTGTATTGGTACATTTGTTTCCCACTTGGTAAATTGCCCATTTACGTACCAGTGACAATGGCAACCATTTTCTATACATTAATACGCTTAAAACTACGTTCCTGTGTAACACTCTTATCCTAGTTTGTGGTATCATGGATACCGAATTCCTGAGTGTTACATAAAAAGATCGCTTTGACATGCATTGATACAATTGACATTTTATTAGGATAAAATCGGTTAGATTAGGTTTGGTTGGGATGAAATAGTTTAACATAGATAATTCTAACCATTTCATTTACCAATCCTTATTTTTATAATACATGACTTCGTGGAAAAAGAATAAATTGCGGATTGGAAGTACGTATTTCCCATGCGTTCTTGCGCTAGAAGCGACTGGATGTTTTCATAATTATGCCTGATAGAAATTGACCGAGACATTAGCTCTACCCACTTACAAAAAACTAACCAAACATTTTTTCCTCAAAAAAGTTATCATTTTTCTAATCAATTTGGCATGCTTTATATAATCAGTAAAATACATAATTGTGTCCTTGCTTTTTTTTAATTGATAATAAGCATTTCCCTTTTTCCATACAATATTCATCTTTGAACACTCAGAATATACAATATCTCTCCAAGAATCATTTTAGGGGCATGCGTAGAAATTTGATGTCAGAGATTTGACCGATCTTCTTACACGCGCCCCAAAAAAAATGCTCACTCGCACCCTGAATCAAAAATTTTCACCCATTACCTTGTTTTATACGCTGAAGATACCCGCACTGCATGGAGATAGGGTAAAGTTGTCATTACGTGGCGAGAGAACTTTTTTCGAGTTTTTATCGCCCGAAATCCTGCAGTGTGGCCTTGGACTAAAAGAATTGAGGATAGTTTAGTGCTATCTTTCTCACACTCCCCTTAGTTGCGTTCGACCTGCCGTGAGAAGATGAGGTGGAATAGCTGTCGTTGACTTGACAGCTGCGTTACTGCACGACACTTGCTATCTAATCCTCCTTAACCCTACATGATTAATACGACATCATACTATTGGAAGAAACTAGTGCTTCAGTTTCGGTGGACCCTGATTTTTATCAGAAGTGATACAAAAATCCTATGATCCCCTGAGTATAAAAAGAGCTGTTCTTTCCGAACTGCAAAATTTTCCTGTTGCGATCCTGCGTACGACCCGCGCACCGACCATCGCAGAGCAAGTTTGATCCTCGGTTACAGAACGACTGTTTGACTCGAGTGCCTGCTCTCTGACCGATTGATTTTCTGTGACAGAGGACGAAAGTGAGCTGCACGCTGAGTGTTCTTGCTCTGTAGGATGTGATGGAAATCCAAAATCTCTTTCCCTCTATTTTGAACCCTATTTCCCTCATTGAAAGTACGAGTGCAAAACGCTTAAATTGCTCAAAGGTTTTTCAGAAGCGTGTAGTTCGATTTGAGTGAATATTTAATCTTTGTTAGCTCAAACAAAATTTTTATGACAATTGTTTTTTATTCAAATGCATCATAGTTCAAATTATTGAGAGGAAATTTTTATTTGTGGTGTCATTGGCGGGGAGTCAAGCTGAAATAAGAAGTAAGAGAGAAAATGTAAGATTGAGGTGGCTTTGGCGAGAGGAAACGGTCTGTAAGAAAAAATGAATCAGCCGAAGATAAATCTCGGCGTTTTTTGAAACGTCTGGCCCTGTGTCGGTTAATATTACTGCTAATCTTCTCGCACGCTTTGTTCACGCTGGCTTACAAATATCATTTCATTGCGAAGGCTTTTTTCAAACATAACCATAATTCAATGACTGTGAACTCAAGGTGTCAGCTAATATTACTGCTTGGGAACACTTGGGAGATCCCAGTCATTGAATTATGGTTATGTTTGAAAAAAGCCCTCGGAATGAAATGACATTTGTAAGCCAGCGTGAACAAAGCGTGCGAGAAGATAAGCAGTAATATTAACCGACATGTCATTTCATTGGGAGTGCTTTTTTCAAACATAACCAAAATTCAATGACTGGGAACTCAAGGTAGGAACCCAAGCCTTCAATCAAGATGCGTACAATCAGTGGTGGACAAGATTCTGCACTCGGTAGGACCGGGACCACACTTGTTAGACAAATCCCTTACCGCACATTTTCCAGTGAGTGTCCTTACCTCGTTCTATCTCGACTCACCTAAAAAATGCATATGTTGTTAGCTCGTTCTCTCCGTGTGCTTGCCATGCTTGATATCCTTTCAAGTCGTTCTTTATATTTCATTCTACACTATTATACCGCGTTACAGTAGCGTACTTCTCAAGCACCTCATTATAACGCACTCTATATTTTTTTCAACTATGCCTACTTTTTTGTGGGAACAATCTGACAAACTTTAATAAATTTCCTCGGAAATAACACTGTGTATTAAGAGTAATTTCCACCATTTATTGGTCAGGCGTTCCGCACGTACTAAATTGTTGTTTCCCACCTCAGCCTTTACCCCTCCACTTCCTACCGTGCTCGATCGCAAGTGTTCAGACGCTCTATTTTTATCATCTATGCACAAAACTCCACATTTCTTTCTTTTAGTATTTGGATTTGTAAATCACTTTAAAATTTTAACTTCGAGTTGAATCGAAAATTCCTCAAATTTCATCATACCTTGCTTTATCGTAACTGAGCTGACGATTTTCTCTTTCATCAATGAAGCGTTTTTGAATTGTCATTTGGGCACTGGCTTACTCCAATGATTTCGAGATCTCCAGATAAATCTTAACACGTATCCTGCGATGGGTTAAACTGAAGTTCAATGTTCAATTAAAATTTAAAGTCAAATGTAGTTAGCAGTTTTGAAAATAGCGAACATTAACTGGGCCATGCCTCCAACTAGCTTTAATTAAGTATTTTTTTAATTGAGTTAGTGGCTGCTGGTCGGTCAGCAGCATTATGGAAAACCCCTTCAGTGACCACCGGTGGGTCCCTTCGCAGGAAACGTGTTAATTATTTCTGATTGCGTGACGTGGTTGCGGTATTTTTCCTATCAATTAAGTCAGTTTAAAGTTGCATTGTCAAAAGCTGTTCGGTTATAGAAACGCGCTCGATCCTGCTAATTAAGGTTCGCAAGACACCGTATCAGGGCTCTAATTTTATTTCGTTCCTAAACTTCTCTTAAATAGATTCTTGCCAGAGAAATGCAGGCAAGAGTCAGATTTTAGTTAGCCTCGAAACTTCTAAAGATAGGGGAAAAAATGCATCCCTCTTTCTATCAACTTTGTTTTTTTGTCCAGACGAAAGACTAAAGTTTAAACTGCAAAATGACTCAGAAATTTAAAGCACTGTTTTGGTGATTGTTAGCCGAAAATCCCGAGCTCTGACTTTTCGAAAATCCGTGGAATCGCCATGAATTGCAAGAAGTCGTGAATGCATTCGATTTTCATTGAAATTTAAGAGATCTAAATTATTTTTTTCCTGGTTGGTTCGAGTCATAAAAATTGAAATCAGACGATCTCAATTTCTCCTCTCCTAGTGTCGAGTCTTTTAAAGTATCCATTAATGTCGTTATTTATTCTTTTCTATTTCTTGAGAAATATTGCTTCCATATTCTCTCATTCTTCTTCCTCTCTCGTATTGTATGATTCATCAATTTTGTGAACACTAATAAATCAACCTGTTGTATGATGCTTTACAGAATACAAAGCATAATGTGGAACGAAAGTACCGTACTGGATGACAACAATTTTGATATTTTACAACAGCATTCATTTCTTGGCGTAGATCTGTTGATGTTTTTGAGCTTATATTAAAAGAGTTGCAAGCATTTTCAGTATCGTTGCCACGGTACAGGTAACAAGGTAGGGTCATTTCTATGGGAGAAAATACACCTCCTCTTGTTCGGCTGGCCAATAGAAAGGCTTTATTTCAAACAAACTTTATGACGTCACCAAAACGCCATGTCATTTGGCCATTAGTGGAACCAGATTTAGGGGTAGCAGTGCTACCAGATGCAAAATGAGCGCTGCTATTGGATCGTTGCCGTGACGTCAGCAAAACCACACCGTCTAAGAAAAAAATATTGGTTTGAACCTTCCTTGTTTCTTCTACCGTGATCGTTGCTTAAGGCCCTTTTACATTGACGGTGTCTTCGCGCTCCACACCGTCGCTCCATCCCGCCAGTCAAATAAGCTCCGCCCACAGCAATGGAAAATGACCCGTATTGTCACGCTCTCGGTAAGGAGCGGCAACATTCTGCATGCTAAATATTGGCGGTGTGCACTGCCAGTCAACAGCGTTCAGTTGCTCTTGAGACTATAGAGAGCATGTGAAGTCATGGCCTACATATTATGGAGCAAGGAAGAAATTAAAACTCCGATTGAAAAATGTGATGAATTTCCATGTTTATGGAACGTTAAGCTCGAAGAGTATAAAAACAGAGTCTCCAGTGAAGATGCTTTTAAAAGTATAGCATCTCACTTCCAAAATTATCATATTGCAATGGTTAAAATGAGAATTCAAACACTGAGAGGCCAAGACAGGAAACAGTTAATCAAAGAAACAAAACAAAGAAACAAAGAAACAGTTAATCACTATTCAAAAAATCAAAGAAATATGCACTGCGTGTGTAAACGTAAAATTAATTAGTGTAATTAAATTGCACAATGTACATTGCGCTCAAGAAAAGTACTTCAAATACACGGAAAACATTCGGCAGGTGTCATTAGAAGATTATTCATATTAAAGGAAAAAGGAAAAAGTACACCCACAAATTAGTAATTGGTATTAATTTTTTCTTTCCATTTACAGTGTTTTTTGAAGGTAATCGGGTAGCATTAAAGATTTTTAGAATATTAGATTTTTACTTCTGCAAATTATTCTGTAAATATTCTGCAAATTGTTCTGCCAAGTATTCTGTCAGTATTGCAAGAGCAATACTGACGATTGCTGTCTCTGGTGAAGGAGCGTTGTGTTGAGCGGCAATGTGAAAGCAAGTCGGTGTGCACTGACGCTCAATCCTCTCGTGGGAGGAGCTCTAGCAAGTTCACCGTCGCTCCACACCGACGCTCCACACCGACGCTCCACACCGCAGGTGTAAAATGAGCTTTATTATGATAGGCCCACAGTTCTGTCTTGACAGTGCGGTGACAATGAGTCATGGAGAACAAATACATGAAGTGGCACCGAAACACCACATTTCTTAAGTACCTCGTGTGTTGTATGTAGTTTATTCCGAATTGTGCATCTCAAGGAGACGAATAAGTAGAATTAAAAAATGGTCAGCTATACATTATTACAAGATATAGAACCATACCTATGCAAATCAGCTATGCATTATTTTTACTCTGCTCTTTTCCAAGTACGAATGTATATTTACTAACTGAGAGTGCAAACAGCTTGTGCTATACAATTCCACTATAAAGGCAGGAACGTGTCAAAGAGTGAGTGGCCAATTTATTTTTCCAACGGAGTTTTGAAGATAGGGAAGTGAATATACATAAAATAAAATCCCTTTACGGTTTCTTGTTCCATGTTTCTTGTTGTAAAATTCCAGCTTTGAAATTCGTTTTTAAAACTGCAACGACCCTGCATCGTATAAAAGATAGCTCATTTACACGTTTATACACAATGGATGTCGTCAATCATTATTAATCCTTTTCGGATGGGAATAATTTTTAAGCTTCTCCTTACTGTATTTAGATCTGAAAATATGAAACTCTGTATTCGACGCCATCAAAAGGGGCATAGAATTTTGAAAATTTCAAAGGAGGACCTAAGAAAATACGGCACTGAACACTGCAGAATTTGATTCTTGAGTACAGAAAATGCGATTATTGTTATAAAAAATGTAATCATATTTTTTGCAATCCAAATTCCATTGAAAAATGAGCTTGATAGTGAATAAACAACAAATATTCAGTTAACATCGTTTTATCATTACAAAGAGTTTTTCGCCTATTGTACTGTAACAGATTCCATCCCTGTTTTCGTTAACCTATTTTCGGAAAATAAAACCACTATTTACTAGTGCGAGGTTCACCATGGGGATTGTGTGGATTCTTTTGATGGTGTTGGGGGGGCTGGTGGTCTACGGGGTGGTGAAGCTGAACACTACCCCGCCCATCCCAGAAATGGACCCCGACCCCTACTGGGGCTCTGGTCCCCGAAAACCCGAGGACACCACAATTAGACCCTTCACAATCAATATTCCTGCCGAGGTGAGTTGGATTTAGAACGTTAATTCAGACAGCGTGCGAAATTTTCGACCAATTTTTCAATAAGAAGCAATTGAATTTTCAATTTTCAAACTTAAATTAAAAATCTATGTGAAACATTTTCCAAGAAAACTTAATAATTCAACCAATTTCAACGTTTGAATTACACAAATGTTAGCTGAGATTGTGTTTTATGAATGTAGAAAACAGATGTTGAAAGTTGGAGACTTCTTTTAAACTTTCACCGGGTATTTCAAATTTCACAACAATAAAAATTTCCTTTCATTTACAAACTTTACTTTCGCGAGCCCAGCTAAAATAAAGAGCACTGAAAGGTTCACTGAGAGATGAAATTAAATTTATAAATTCTAATCATTCATTGGACTTACAGTGAGGAAATTACTAAGGGCATTCAACAAAACATTGATTTGGAAAAATTTTGCATTGTCTCTTCATTTTTGTAGTTCAATTCTTCCACCCGAATGAGGCATGTTATTTCTTTGTATGTTCGCGTCATAAAGTTTCAACAAGACTGAAATCCTGAGATTATTGGGTTATTTTTATATGATTTAATGTTCCCTCACCTGCAGTAATTTTTTTAACCTGACTGCGGTAGATGGTAGTTGTGTCGCGTGTTCGAAGGTAAGCGTACATTAAAAAGGGAAGTTAAGATGAACCTACAAATATTGAAGTAACTTTACTTTATTACTTCAAAGGGAAATCAACCCGTGCTTTATCCTGGTGAAATATTCACTTACTATATTGTCCAGTTTGTAAGATTAATTGCCTCATTTTAAACAATTTTAAACATTTTAAACAATTTATTTACCACAGGTGATACAGAGGTAGAGTGTTTCTCAAGTCTAATTCAAAGGTCAAATTTGAGTATAGCTACCTGTGGGCCCGAATAAGTTCATAGACACTTGGGCATCTTAGAATAGAATTTCTAAAACAACCCTTAAGGATTAGTATATTTTTTTCTATACTGCGCAAATGTCAACGTAATATTAAGTGAATATTCCCTGATCCGATTAACATACATAACTGACTATTTTCACCATCCTTCACAACTCTCTTTCATCAAAACCCAACCAAACTCTCATGAGTTGTGGCTACGTCAAATAAAAAGACATGTTCGTCAACTTATTGTATTCATTTGTCATCGGTGAATCACATGCTCAAAGATGTGCTCATGATTCAATCTCATCGTGTACTATTTGCTATTATGAAGTATGACAGACTATCTTAGCTCTTATATCATTCTTGTTATAAATCAAATACTACAAATGATTCGTTGATTTGTTAAAAAAAAGAAACGTTACTATATCTCTTGAATGAATGGACTCTTTATGGTTAATCTAAATATTTTAAAGAAAATGAAAGTTGCTGCCGCCAGAGACTTACGTCTCGAATTTTAAGAGTAAGATTTTAAGAGATACTGCCAGCTGGGTATTGGCCTCTACATTCGGCTGCTACTTCATCAAGCAAACGACAACTTTGGTAGCTTTAGCTGAGTTCCAAGTGCGTGTTTCTGTTGTGGTTCATGCGTTGTGTGAGGCAAAAGAAAAGACACGTAATCACTGTATACTGTATTGGTGAGCAAGGCAAGTACGGAGGAGGGGAGAGAGCACTCGCGGAGCACTCGCGGAGCACTTGACATACAACCCAGGAACTCTCAATAAAAGGACAGCAACTTTAGCAACACGTGTTTACCGTCCACTACTTGACTCCCGCTTGATCACTAAAAAATGCTCAAACCAGATCCCTAGACAGCTGTCCAGGAAATCAAACCCTAATAACTGTAGTTTCGCTCCGGCTGAAATGTATCGTGTCATTTCAATACTTGAGAATTTACCGAGTCTATTACTCATGTCTGACTTCCTACCCTCTCGCCACCGTCCTCTATGTCTCGCAACTCGATCTTAAGTGACTGCTTAATGTTCTCGTCGTAAGAGACTCAAAAAGGGGGGCACGACTAAGGGAGAAGATGAGCAAGGTATGGGGCAACCTTGAGCGGTCACTCAGGCTTTGCCCGGTGTCGTGTATAATCAAAAGGGTCGAAAAAGGGACTAGATGTGGTTCGTTCTCCAATTACTTTATGATCGGCGATCATGGCTTTCGTTTTTGTGGAGGTATCAGCTGCCTGTCCGAAGCAGAGGAGCGAGGGGGCTGTTCTTTCTTTATTCCCTCGTCATTAAATTCTGTCCATCATCTGGTGCTCGCTCACAAACGTACCCCCAGCCAAAACTCATGTTTTCTATGTCCATTAGATACGTCTAATTCATGTTAGATGCACTCAATTTGAGCCTCCCGCCTGCTTGCGACAGAGATAGAATAAAATGTATTTATTCACTATGGTCTTCATGGATCTGGCATTCCAGATTGATTTGAGCAAAACTGAATCAATGTGCCACGGAAAGCGTAAAAACGTTTTCCATCAAATATTTAACCCCAGTTCTCACCAGGACGTGGACGACCTCAAGGCCCGGCTATCGCTGCCTCCGCGCCTTGCCCATCCTCTGGAGGGCGTCAACTTTACCTACGGCGTGGACTCTTCAACCATGGCCGTCATCCTCAAGTACTGGAGGGACACTTACGACTGGAAGAAGAGGGAGAAAAAACTTAACGCTTTCAAGCATTACAAGTGAGTTTATAATATACCCATAAACTTTTTTAGAGAACATTGTATATAAGAGATGAATTGAAACGTATGTGCTCTCAAAGTCATTCTGAAGTATCAAATGCAATTAAAAGAAAATGTGAAACATTACTCAGGAAATCACTTATATGCTCATGTTTCCCAGTTTAACTAGATTGGTCCCATAATCCATGAAAAAATTTTCAGCATGTTCATGAATAACCGTTGTTCTCTTGTGCTTATGATTATACCATGTGTTTTAGACTGTTACAATTCAAATTCAATTCTTCCCTCAAGAACTGCTTCGTATCTTGCAATTGGTGAAACTCTATGATTATATTTTGAAGAAAAGAAACCTAGTCTCCGGCCGTTTTTGACAAATTGACATCAATCTATTAATGTGGTCATTCCAACAGAATCAAAACACATTTCTACGTTGAAACTAATAGTTTGAGTCCATCTTTCAGAAACGCAGTCTATTTTCCTCCATCAGAATGTTTTATGCTTTTTACTGGCATTTTATGTATTCGTTTAAAACTTTTTGTTGCTTCATTTTTATCGGACTTTTATTTTCATCGTTTCTTCATTTGTTTCGGTAACTGGAATTTTTTGCACTTTCCAGCTCCCCAAATTCTCCAGCTCCTTCAAATTGTTAACTCCCTCAACTTTTACAGCTCCTTCAAATTTTCCAGCTCCTCCAAATTCTCCAGCTCTGTTTCATCATTTTTCTTCATGTAAAACTTTATTTACTTCAAACTCTTTACCCATTTTCATCATATACTTCGAATTTTTCAGTTCTTTTTTTTTAGCTCTTTCAAATTGTTTGGCTCCCTCAAATACTTCAGATTTTTCCTTCCTCTTTTTTAAACTCGCCACGAACGTTCTTCAAATTTCTCAGTTTTTTTCTTCAGCTTTTTAAATCTCTTTAGCTCCTTCAAACTCCTCAGTTTCTTCCAATTCTTCAGCCTTTTCTTCATCCCTCTCAAACTCTTCAGGTTCATCAAATTCTTAGTTCCTTGAAGCTCTTTAGCTCTTTTTTTCAACATCTTTCAAACATTTCAGATAATTTTTCCTTTTCACTCGTTTATTCATGCTAAAATTTTTCAACTCTGTTCTGCGGCTCATTCAAGCTCTTAAACTCCTTCAAATTCTTCAGCTTTTTCCTCCAATACTTTCAAACTCTTCAGGTCCTTCAAACTCTAGTTTTGAAACTCAAACTCAAACTATGCTTTCAGCCCCTTCGATTTCTTTAGCTCCATTTAACTCTTTTGCTTCTTTAAACCCTTCTGCTCCTCCAAACTCTTTTGCTTCTTCAAACCCTTCTGCTCCTCCAAACTCTTTTGCTTCTTTAAACCCTTTTGCTCCTCCAAACTCTTCTGCTTCTTTAAACCCTTCTGTTCCTCCAAACTCTTTTCCTTTTCCAAATTCTTCTCCTTCCAACGCTTCAGCTCATCAAAACTCTTCAGCTCCTTAACATTCTTTAGCTTCTGTTAATCTATTAGTTTATGAAAGATTCTTAGCTGATTTAAAAGCTTTCCATCTGCTTAGTCTAACTCTTCTGCTTATTCCAACTTTCTTGTCTGTTCTAGCATTAGTTTTAATTATCAATTTAGTGTTGTTTCCAGCACTTAAGTTCAATCACGTAAGGCAATCTCGTACAACCTGCTAGTTTTTTCCAGTGTTGTTTTAAAAAAAACTTATCATGGTCCCTCCAGAACCCGCATCGAGGGCTTGGACATCCATTTCGTGCGCGCTTCGCCCCCAGCAAAGAGCGGCAAGGCCGTCCGCCCGCTGCTTCTGCTGACTGGTTGGCCAGGTTCATTTGTCGAATTCATTGACATTTTGCCGCTTTTGTCAACTCCGCGGCCCGACAGCGAGGTTGTCTTCGATGTCATCTGCCCGTCGCTTCCTGGATACGGCTTTTCTGAGGCTGCCGCCAAACAAGGTGAGGTTTTTTAGCATAGCTACGACTGTCTGAAAGCACGTATATATCTTTCTGACCTAGTTGAAGATCTGCTACGACCTACATAAAGTTTTACTCTATGAAATGGGTGGACAATACTTGTTATCGACACCGATTCGACTTCGGCATTTTAATTTATAAGGAAAACCAGGAGATGTAGCATTGAGAAACAATTATAGAACCTCCGATGATAGATCGCACCATTCCATGAGCAAAGTCCTGACAAAGTCAATGTCCCAATTAGTGTGACGCGTTGAAAGTTTGAACCACATCTTTTCAGACGTATAGTCAACGTATAAAATTCATGTAACATTTTCTTGAATAACTGCAATAAAATATATTTACTGTGGGCATTCTTTATATTTTCGTCATAACCTGCTCAGGTATGCACGCTCTGGCCATCATGCAGCTCATGACGAAGCTCATGAAGAGGCTCGGATTCGACAAGTACTACGTGCATGGCGGCAACTGGGGGTCTCGCATTGCAGCCGAAATGGCCACCATTTTCCCCGATAAGTAAGTTTTGGCTTTGAGTTTTCAAAACTGATTTTACTGCAAAAAAAGCATTACATTTAGATCGGGTTTTCGAACTATTCAAATTTGCATTAGATTCTGTTTTCAAACCAAGTAGAATTTTTATTTTCTGAAACGAATGTTTTTATTGCATTAAGATTTAAAGTTCTATCTGTTCTCATATCCTTATAGTAAGTTTCGATATTTTCGAGTATGGGATATGCTTAGACGTCGAAAGTAGTTCTAAGATATCCTCACTAGTCACTCCATAGAACTTTTCTACTTCCAATAACTGAAGGCACGGCCCTAAAAACTCCATATAATTTGTCCACCAGGTTTCCAGAGTGTGCGCTATTTTTAATGATGTATTTGAAACGTGTCTCCAAAAATTGAGAACAAAAATGACTTATATTCGCTTCGCATTTTGTTTTGTTGGGGATGAGCCATGGCTCAAAATGCTCAGCCCATACTTTACAACATAGTTTTTATTATTTTGTAGTTTTCATCAGAATTTTTATGTATAGCGTTTGGTGTTGACGAAAATGCAGAAGAAGGTCCCTAAATCTCATGTATATTTCAATCGTTACTGCCTAAATAAACTGTAGGAGTAAATTCTAAGTTAAACTCACCATATATGTCAGCGACAAGAACTGTTTTTTAACCCTTAACCTCCAACTTTCTCATTTCAGTTTGTACGGAATTCATATCAACATGATGAATTTTGTGACTCGCGGAATGCAAGCTAAGATCGCCTTAGGAGCGGTCCTTCCATCTGGTACAATAATGGACCTCGAGCACGAGAAAAATTTCTACCCTCTTTCGGACTTTTTGAAAATGTTGGTCAGAGAAGGCGCGTATTACCATCTCCAAGTCACCAAACCTGATACGCTCGGTAAAATATTACTGCTGGACGCATTTGTATGCATGTCTTCTTCATAGACTAGAAGGAGAGACGATATCATGCTTTAAGACCTTCGAAATAAAGTTTACATCCAAAACCTTTCGAACCCAATGCATCAGAAACATTGTACGGTTTTTCTCATGCATTTGTAACATTTGCGAACTGAATTTCTACGTGTGTAGAATATCGTTTGCCGTCTAATCTCTAACTTTTCATATCCGCCAAACCGATTTAAGCAGATGCATGTATAGTGTTACAGTGTCGGTACGAACCTTTGCGCATTTATAAAATCGGTAATAACTTCAATCTTTCTAACTTATAATCCTGTCTTTGTGCCTTACCTTGAATAGAATGGTATTTGGTTCTGAAGTAATCAGCGAGCTTAAACTGCCTTGTGAATAATTAAGGCATAATGAATAACCTCATTCAAGGATACTCTGGGGAGAGAATGTTTACATCAGTCTCGTTCAACTATCACCTATAAAAACATTTTGAATCTTGAAACGGTTTCAGCGATCAATTCAAAATATTCTGCGTTATAATCACATTTCGGAAAGTATAGATTACATCCAAGAAGCTTTGCAATCAAGTTTGGATATAACTTGATTGCAAAGCTTCTTGGATTGGAGCTAGTACATGCTACTGAAACTATTGAGAGCGACTGTGCGTGTAGGTTAGATTATTTGTTTTTATTTTCAAAATAAGCCATATTTGCAAAGGCCTTGGGCTGAAATAATTCTTTACCAATCCTGATATCTTTTTTATCCAGCCGTAGATCAGGGAGTAATATTTGCTTACTGGAAGTACTATAGACCTATTTTTAATGTTAGTACTGAAAAAGTAGATGCTCAATGACGTCGCCGAGCAACATTCTCTCATATATTTTCTCTACGTTCGAATATATCCCATGCAGGGGAAACTGGCTCCTCCACAGGGGTTACTGTTTCGTTACCTCAGCTACAAAACCTTCAAGACTTTTATCTTTCCCGCCCACTTTGCTTTTTTCGTTTTCATACCGTCTTCTCTGTCTCTTCTTTGCCTTTTCTTTCGCTTAATTCCTAATTGCTTCCTACCTTTTCTTCTTACTTGTTGTTTCTAACCTATCTTACTTGGAATCCTTTGTGGGATGGTAGGAACACACCTTGTACACAGATTCCGTTTTCCACAGTCCATACTGAACGGTCCTTTCTCTTCGCTCTTTTGAGATCGCCTTTTTTAAAGCTAGGGAACCTTGAACTTACTTTTATATTATGAAGTAATAATTAACCAACGTTCAAAACGCCAAATAACTATGCTAAAACCTAAATCGTAAGTGAATAGAATTGACATCACGAATGCATATGAACATAGATCATAAATGTCTTACGTCAAGAACTATACACGGTAATTTAAAGAATGAAATTCATGAACAAATAACAAATCCGAACTCGACAAAATGCAGCCATGCCAACGATAGGTGAGGTTACTTCAACTCCAAACGAATATGACGGCCATTAGATAAATAACGAGTTTAACGCTATAACCACAAACGTATATTTTGTAGCATCGCCTCACGGTACTGGCCATTGTCTACCACGCTGCTGGCTTAGGCCCCGAACAATTATGGCGAGACTTCCATTTACAGTCAAGTGAACCGCCTGTCGCCTTGTAGATTAAAATTCTGAGCTATTCGGTGTTCATATACAAGTGTTAATGAAAACGAGCATGTGTGCGAGCAGAAATCTGTAATCTGGCTGCAGTGTACAGTACATAATATTAGGTGCTTTACTTGCTCTTTCTCTATTCAATGTCATTGTACCCTAACGTGAAACAGATGCTCTGAATCTTTGCGCTGCTGGAGCACGGCAAGCATGACTAAGTAATCATGAATTCTATTGTATAATTCTGGAATTTAATAATTAAATGAAGATGCACTCATAAAAAAGAAATTGAAACTTTACAAATCTGAAATCTCTGGTACGCACTGTATGTATGCCCATTACACAGGAATCGCCCTGAATTCATCTCCCGTTGGACTGGCAGCTTATATTCTCGAGAAGTTCAGCACTGGGACTGCTTTAGAAAACGTCAACTCGAAGAATGGGGGGCTTTTGGAGCCAGACTTTCCGATATCCATGGACTCTATGCTGGATAACATTTGTATTTACTGGTGAGTTGTACTGGGTTGCTTTGCCGGTAAATATGAAAACATTGGTACTGAGTGAGTAGGACGAATAAAGGTTCTGGATGCTAAATTTATTCGAATGATATTCGATTTTATACTGTCTATCCTTAGAGATTTGGTTAACCATCATCCACGAATCGCTCTCACGCGCACATTCGATCTCACATGTCGATAAGTATAAATTGTTTTTATGAAGTTGCGCACTTCAAGTACTATTCCAGTGAAGAGGGCATAAGTTATTGGCCCTTTTGAATGAGCGAGTGTGAAAGTGTGCGAAGTTAAATTCAAGTGTACATCTTGTGTGTACACTTAACACTTTGACCGCGACGTACGCCACCGATGGCCGCGGAGGGGATTTTCAAAATGCTGCTGACCTACCAGTAGTCGCAAACTCAATTTTCATAAATACTTAATCAAAGATAAATGAGGGCATGATCCGGAAAATCTTTCATATTTTCAAAGTTGCTTACTACAATTGATTCAAGTTATAGTTGAATAATGAACTTCAGTTTAGCCAATTGCGGTCAAAGCGTTAATCATCTTTCTGTATCACTTGTGGTAAATAAACTGCTTGTTTGAAATAATTTGTTAGAGTCTAATAACCTAATCTGTACTCCAGAAACTAAGATGGCGTTGGAGTTAGCGTTGAGGTACCCCAGCATTTTCCCTCTATAATATAAAAATAACCATTTGAACTAGAGAAGTGTGTAAGCTATATAGATTTTTTTTTAAATTCCACTACTTTAAAAATTTATTTGATGATTGTGTAGAAGCCTGAGGAGATTTATACTGTATTTGAACTCATACCAATATCACTGCAGAGATTTTTACCCATAATCTGAGTACAAAAACCATGAACACCAAAATATAATCCCCATTGTCAGCACACATTACAGCGTAGCGATTCTATCTAGATATCAGATTCTGCACAAAATTGATTTTAAAACAACGAACATCATATACCTAGAGTGGTAAACTAAAACTATTAAAATCAATCCAACTAAATAGAAAGATAATTCAAATAGTCTCTATGTCAAAAGATTTTTATTTATTTTCAACCATTACTTGTTAGGCTTTCAACATTCATGAAGAACTTGATATGACAAGTGAGTTATTCTCATCTGCATCTCTCAGGTCAAATAACCCCCAAGTCATTAGATTTCTACTGATTTTTTACAATTTCCTGTTAAGCTTTTGACCTTTTGACGTTCTTGAAGAATTGAAATGACAAGTGAATTATTTTCATCTATATCTCTCTCAGGTTCACGGGAACCATAACGAGCGCCATGCGGCTGTACGCTGAGACCTTCGTCGCGAATGCTCAAATGCACGCGCTCGCTCAGTAAGTGTAAGCTGGTCATAGGAGCGGGGCAGAATGGATGAGGTCTGATATTGAATTTAAAAATGGCAGAAGGGATATACGGCTGGAATAGAATGGGCAATTGTGTCTGTATCTCCGTTGAACTGAATGCGGACGTGTGTTGTATTCTTTCCTGGGTCTTCTCTCCTAGGTAAACAACCTAATCAAATTCTGTCTTTGCTTTGAAAAATTAGAGATCGTTACCGAGTCTGACACACATGAAAATTTTGAGAGTTGTTCTAATCCTTCGTAATATGTTTAAATTTATTTTCTTCGCAGCATTCCCACGTCCATCCCAGCCGGAGTTGCAAAGTTTCCGAACGAGGTTTTGATGTTCCCGGCAAATTTGGCCTCCGCAAAGCTACATAACTTAGTCACATACACGTAAGATATATTTTGTAGAGCACGCTCCTTATTTGAATACTGACATTCATAATACTTCATAGCGAATTTTTTCTGAATTATGGGTTTTACGACTAACCTGTTCTTTATCCTTTGAAATATCCTCTGTCTTATGGTGCAACCATATTTTTTTAAGATGAATTCATGTGTTTCAAATTTAATTTTGTTTATACTGTATCTTATCATTCAATATTCTTGGCTTTGATTTCAATGCTAGTGATATCCGTAATCAGCTAGTTACTCATAAGCTATTGGCATTACATATGTGAAAGAAAATTGTATTTTACAGGTCTCATGAAACTGGTGGACATTTCGCTGCCATGGAAGTGCCCAAGCTTCTCAGTGACGACATCTTCAACTTTGTGGATGTTGTCGAACATCAACTCAATACAAAAAATACCAAACGCAAGGTCACGGAGCTTTAAATCTTAATGTCCTTTGTGAAATTGAATTCTTTTTAGTCTTCTTTTCAAATTCTTATGGTTTTGAATAGCCTTATGTTTTCAAATTAATGTTCAAACGCCTTAAATATCAGTGGCATTTGCGACTGACTTCAGATTAATTTCCTACTCTGTTGTATCGAACACGTAACTATTGCCTTCCAGTTATCATGGCACAGAATTGCTTCAAGAGCGTGAATAGGAGATGTAATATTTCCGGTATATTGTGCTTCTGTCGAGTATGAAGTGGGAAATCCATGGAACGGGGTCGTATATATACAACTCTTTGAAAATTAGATACAATTTGCCATTAAGGTGTGGAAAATAATTTATGTTTGAAATATGAATGGCAGAAGTGCATAAAATAATGACTTTCATCAGCGTGAAATGACAGCAATGAATACCATTTAGTTGCTGCTAAACAAATGTTTTTATAAACAAATGTTCATTCAGCCAATTAAATACACCTGTTTTGAAGCCCTTTGTCACCGCTCATCCAAATAATAAAATTTTTGTTCAATTTAAATTATTGATTGCTACTGAACTTTGGTATCACGTAGGTTTTAAGTTTTTTGAGTATTTCCAAAAGGGAGTCACTGTCAATCTGAATTCGCTTTATTGTTTATTTATTCTCGATCAAACCGAAACATTGTTCATCTATGCGTATTTTTCGACAACTGTGTCTGTAGAGTAACAATCGGCTGCAACCAGTTACAAAAAAAAAAAATTAGGTTAGCTTATGACCAGAAAATATATTGATTTTGAAAACGATATCTCGCATTGAATCCAGCTGAGGGAATATCTATTCACATCCAGGTTGGACTTTTTTCTCTTTTCTACATCAAGTAAATCTCTATTTTTTATTTGTTTGAATTAATTTTAATCACGATACTTTTACGATTTCATAATCATATATTTGAATTTTCCTTTTAATTCAAACTATTACTTTGTTTTGATATTTCTTCCATGCCAGTACGTGCAGTAGCACAAATTATTTTGGTTCAGAACCCTTGCTTTAATTTTATTTTGTTCAGTATGTTCATCAGCTGGATACAAGCAATACCTCCTTATCGAAGGCATTGGCATCAACGGGGTTCTTTTTGGACGGCCTGTATTTGTAGAAAATGAAAACTCGTTGATGTTTTCTGAGGACGTAACTCATTAAATGTTTGGTCCTCGAAAGGCCGATTGGGGTTCTAACTTTATATTCCTCTTTAATTTTTTTTCTTGTAACTACGGTTTACTGTGTAAAGTTTGAAAATCTCTCTTTAAACGTTGCTTGTGTTCTACTCGAAAATATACTGGACGGAATTTTGTTGAGTCTTTTAACAATCATTAATGACAGCTTGCAGGAATAAGTTAATTGTCGACTTTCATGACGGTCACCGCCTCAGTGCTTAAATTTGTTCAAATTTTGTTAAAGTTTCACAGCCTTTAAAATCGAAGCCACCGAATCACAATAAATGTGAATAAATACATTACAGAACGATGAATAGAGTGATTTGTCATTCCGCCAGCAGTGCTGCAACTCGTACCCTAAAGTTTCGCACCTAGTTGGTTCCCTGTGCTCTGTTCAGAGAATAAGATTTTTTTGGGTGGTTAATAAAAAAATTTTAATCAATTCGGTAGTTCATAATTTTTCAATGCCTAAAGAAAGCAATTGATGTAACTTTCTTAATTCAAATTTGTTTTCAAATCTTTTTCCATTATGTAAAAATCAAATTAACAGGCCCATCCATCGACCGTATTTTTGAAAAGTAAATGTTATGCATAGTTTTTGTTATTTTTCTTAGACAAAATTTCCACATCATCGTTTTCAATAAACGTTTTATTTACTTTCTTCGAAGTAATTCCCTTTTTTTTCTTAAGCTTCATTGTATGAACGTCAGGAGTCCTGTTGGTAATTTCTTAAAGAACTAGAGATGAGGAAGAATAAATAGAGATCGATGTCTTTGTTCTTGGATGAATGTATGGCTCTGTAACCTAACTGATTTAAACATTTGAGGCAAAATGAATAGTGTAACGAGTCACTCGTTTCAAAAAACGTTTTATCTCCATTCGAATAAGGTTAGAAACCTCTCGTCAAGGACATCAATTAATAAAATGATGTGTTTTTTAGTGATGTATGACTTGAAGCGCCTTAAAAAGTCAGGAAACATTTTAATTGGATCCACGAATATACACGCTGGGTGATCTAAGTGCCGTTAATACCTACAGCACAAAAAGCCAACGATCCTAGTGACTGGAATATAACCTACTCCAGGATATAATTTCTCCCCTATTGCAAGAAAATACTTATAAGCAATACCACTTTAAAGTTATCAAATTATTAATCTGGTTCCACACCAGATAAAAATCAATCGGAGGAAGAACGAGTGAGGTAATTTTGCTATTGTCGCATATAAAGCCATTGCTCGTTGCTGAAGTCCTAGGCAAGAGAGCCAATACCTTTCTCAATAAAGGACAAGGGCTTAACTTAAATTCACTAAGCCTAAAAAAGCAATTACGCTGACAATTAATGACAAAGAGGAACAATGGCGGGGGTGCTTCACTTCCTTGGCGACTTATCTTGATGAACTAATTAAAACCGTTCATTTAATCTTCTTGCTCGAGTCCGAAGCCACGGCAACGGTTTCGAGCAACCTAAAGAGGAGGCCGCGG
>JACJUY010002058.1:3398-38718 GCA_014220935.1 Platorchestia sp. MABIK
TTTGGCATCCCGAGGATGATGTTAGTAGCATCGAACGTTGCCTTTTAAAGACTGATTAAGGAATTTTTAGGAAATTAAGTGTTGATTTTAGTAAAATGATATGTGACTATCTTTGTATTCTAACACGTGGAGAACTAAAACAATTTCTCTAAGTTGAAAAGTTGGAAAATGAATTGTATTAGAATAATTAAAAAAAACTATTATACTTTCAATCTGTCGTTAAAAGCACATGAAAAAATCTAATTTCAGTGCTACGTGCGCAATGAACATGGTAAATGATGGTCAGTTGAGACAATACCCGTATCCGGAACTCCCCTCATCCCCATTTAATAACAGGCTACACTTAGTATCGCTTCAAATGACTACTGCCATCATTAACACTTCAGGGATCAGGTGCTCTTGATTGTATGATTTCGAGCTTCTTCACATTCTTTTGATAAACTGCATTCGCGAATGAAAATTATTTACATCGATTTTAAGGCCATATATTAGAAACTCAAATAAGAGCACAGTGGTTGCGATGCAACTTACCTTCAGAGTTTTCTGACAGAGGGCTTTCACCGGGGTCGTTGCTTTGTTCTTCCCGAAACACCTTTCTCAGCTCGAACCCGTTTAAAGGTATCGCCCAAACTTGATACTGCTGCTGCTCTTGTTGTTGTAGTATCATTGGAGGCAGAACAGACACTGCCGAGGTATTCTTCATTATTCACGGTAGGTATCCCCTGATAATTCACCACGTGATTTTAAGCTTCCCCTTAAGATTCCTACGCCAATTTAAGATTCCTACGCTTTTCTGCTGCCTCGATGTTAGTTCACCACAAGGTTAGCTATTTATTCATAATGCTAATATCACTGTTAATATCGAGTGTAACGTTATCATAGTTAGGTCAATCAATAAACATCTATATTCATTTTACAGTAAATTCCATCTATTGTTGTTTGATAATCAAGCGTAAATTATGCCCAAAAAATAACAAACATCTCGGATTACTCAAGATATGAAAGTAAGACAGCGCCTACCATACTTTGCATTGACTCATGATGGGAAATTATCCTAATCAGTGTATGCAAAGTTTAGAATCTACGTAAGAAATCACGTAAAATAATTTCCAGAAAAAAAATTTAATTTTCACATTTACCTGATTCAAAAACGATATTGAACACTAATTGTGCCCGTTCAATTCTGTTTATAAATCACAAATTATTAGACCAGGAAAATTGTATCCATCCCTCAAGAAAATGTAACAATTCATCAAGAAACACGAATTCTGAATCAATCAACCAAATTAATTATCAACATAGCGAAAACGCTGCTGATTAAATCATTACTGACTCAACTCTCCACTAGAATTACTGGAATCGATTTCACGAAACCAATTCTATCTGTTTAACGTAACTCAGGGCTCCGATATCATGAATGTATTAACACCTCGAAAATGAATAAAATGAATGAAAACAGTGAACTCAGTGAAAACTTGAACTCAGTGAACTTGCCAAATATTTATCGTATGTCTCCTATCCTCTCAAAACATTGCTCAAAAATAATTTCTTTATGACAAGTCATTCGATTTCAGATCTTTAAAAGTCGACAACGCATTCTAAATCATCGATAATTTATTTTCATATTGCTTTCCATATAGTTTCTTTGCGTTTCTCCATTTTCGGAAACAAACCTATTACTCTCGAAGTTGCAATGCTGGGGCATTAGAGGGGTTTTTCAGAAATGATTTAACTCATACATGACATGACGAATCGAAACCATGTGTTGTAATTGGTAAGGCTACATCAGAACTACTATTAACCGTGTAGTTTCTCAAAGAACAGTTTTGGGTCTCCTCCAGGTTTTGATATTTATCAGTGATGCAGTTCAATGTACTCCATTTTTCAAATTCATGTTTTTTACTGATGATTGTACACTTGCTACGACTCTACCTATTGAAAACTACATCTCACGGACAAATAGAATAAATACTGAACTAGAAAAATTTTGTATGCGTCTCAACGCAAATGAAATATCCATTAATTTTGATCGAAAACGAAAAATACATTGTTTTATAAGCGAATATCTTGCATCAAGATCAGTGATGGCCAGCCAGATGGAAGCGACTAATTAAAGAAAGTATCGAAGTATTTTTACCAACTAAAAGCTATCTTTTAAAGTCCATGTTTCATATTAGAACTAAATAAGCTGAATCTGTAACAATTCTCGATGGCGCTACAAATCGTTCATTTGAGGATGTTTTGAAAATTTTGTGCCTAACGTCAATGCATTCATTTCTGCGGTGCGTTCAAGAAGCAAAAAATGAAGCTGATAAAAAACGAACCCACTCTTCAGTACAATGGAAGCCAACAGAAAAGTGAGGAATCGATTAATTCGAACTCCTGAAAATATTTGTCCCTTCACAAATCTAAACTTTTCTAATGTTTCTTGGCCAAACAGATTGTCAAAGACAAATTTAAGCGATAATGATCGCTTGAATGAACATTCAACGGTCTTCAAAATCACCATTAAAACCTGAGAAACAAAAATAAGTTCTTACTTCTTGACTATTTCAAAATGAAATGGCAATCAGTTTCTACATCTTGAAAGCAAAACTTAGAACTCTTTCCCATCTGACATCCTGAAATTTTTCGAAAATAATCTTGAATCTTACTTTTTATCAATGGGCCGCTGAAACAAATGTTCATTGAAATTCATTTTGCATACAATTGAAATCTGATAATCAATTAATCAAATCTATGCCAAGAATCAAATGAAATAAATTTAATTCCATGCAACGGATCACATCTTAACCCCAATCTAATATGCTGTTCTTTCTTTGCTCATTCAATCTACTGAAAATTCACTTAGAAGTTCCGAAACTGATTCAGGGCCACAAGTGGCTGAATTTAAAACTTATTTAAAACTTTAAAACTTATTTGTTTCTCCAGAAGCTACTTTTTTCCAAATAAGTCAAATAACACCTTGAATATGAAAGAAATGGAGAAATACTATGCAATAACAATATATCCCGTTTATTGTGAAATATATACCATTGCTCTATTTCCAAAACCTGCACGAAGAGCAACCCTCCACATAACTGATTAAAAAAAATTGAACTAACCTTCAGCTCACCAAGTGACGAAACAGTTCTAAGCAATAAGCAATAACGGTTAGCACAAATTCGTTTTAGAAGTTTAAGCAAGTAAAAATTTTAATTATGCCAATAGAATGAAACACAAGGTTACACACCGAAAAACCATCAATGAAATTAATTTTTAAAATCTATGTTTACAGCTTATGCATCATTACATGAGCATTATTCTTTCACAATCATTGCGAACCACTTAAACCCACACCGCCTCTGGCAAAATCAAATTGAGAACTAAGATTTGAACTAACGTTGTCGCTGCCTCGCTAGGCCGCTGGCCCGACTCGGAGCTATGGACTCGCCGTTACAAGTTTAAACCCGCTTGCAAAGCTAATTTTTACCCTTAAAAAGTAAAGTTTAACTGTTCAGGAGCGTAAGCTTTGAATATTCTGAACCAATTTTCCCAAAGAATACATAATACTAAACGAAACATTTTGAAAATATTTCACCTGAGTGTGTGTGTGTGCAAGGCTGCAAGGTAGATGACATGTTACTTCGTTATGTAATTCTATTATAAACGTACACTGCTATGGTAATTTTTACCTTGATCCTCAATTGGGCTGCCTGCGATTCATAGTCGATGCATGGTCGATGTTCTATCATTTATCGATCTCGTGTTCACCTAGCCGCTTCCCTATCTCGTTCGAATTTTTTCTCCAGACATATGGGTTTTTTACATGTCTTTTAGTATTTTCAATACTTTTCGTTTTATAATGAAGTCTTAGTTTTAAATCGAATATATAAAATAATTGATCATTAGTCTTCGTTCAAAGTGCTCTGGCGTATGACGTATGTTAAAAATACACCCATCGACTAAATTCGTTTCATTTAAGGTGTAATTTTTTGCGGCGTTGCTAAAATATTGTAATTTTTCAAGTTAAAATATTTGAAATAAAGTCTAACTAACTAATTTTCATGACAATTCGGGAATACTGAGTAATGAGATTGATCGTAAAATGAAGAAGATCTTCAAATTTAACTCCTGCGTAATTTCCAATATATTTCAGCTGATTCATTTCTCAACATTTCTCCTAAAATATTTATACATCCTAAATATATTTCCTTTCAAAAGCAGTCCTATTTTATACACGTTTCTCTGAACTGTTGGTCTAGACAATGTGACTCACTTCAGGATTAACGTTCGCTCAGTTTAAAATGCAAAAGCATAACTCTGCTTAGAAAATTGTTCTATAAATAAAAATATAAAAATAAAGTAGGAAACAAAATTAAATGAACATTTCTAGTATTTTAGACAAAGGTTAACCAATATTCATTTTTGATAGATACAACTACATTAGGAATAAGACAAATTTTCGATGTTTGACTGAATATTTCATTCATGATAATTCAAATTTTACATCGGAAGACAGTCAAATTTGTTTCTGATACACTTTATTACTTATGTGACAAATTAGATATTCTTGGTAAAAAATATCATAGCCTTGACGATAAATTAGATATAATTGATTAAGAATTAGGGATCCTTGATGACACATGATATATCATCGGTGACAATTTAGATATCCATTGCGGCGAATTAGATAGCCTTAGTAAGAAATTAGAGAACCTTTCCAACAAAATAGATATCTTGCGTTCCAAATTAGGTATCATTTGTAACAAATTAGATATCCTTCACACATACGTGCACTGAATTGTTGCACGGCTGCATGTCAAAGACAACAAAGGGAAAATTCGGGATTTAAGTGAAGCCCTTCTCTCAAATATTGCATGTTCAATGAACTTTCAGCGGTTAGGCGCAAAATGTTCCTAAGATTCTCTAAGTGTTAGCGACAAAACCTGTATACGTATTCTTGTATATATATATCCTTATTTGCGACTTGTTCAATATTAGCTAGGAAAATATAAACAGTTGCTTAACGATCGGTTCAGATTTTCCCTTGAATTAACAAAATATGCCTAATGCAGTACTTAAATCACATGTTTCAAAAAGAAAATGGTAATTTCTACTTTATCGAATTTTGTAGAATGTAGTCCTATCTGTGATGTGCCGCGTGCGCTGGCAAAGATACAAACACATAAACACACAAGTAAACGCACCAATGCTTCTATGGTGCTGCACAGTTAAGTGTTCATTCACATTGATATGAACATTTTTGATGAAGACAATTTTAAAACCTGCGACATTTAGTTTCAAGCTTGATGCAGTGTACACAAAAAAGTAAAAACACGTGTTTGATGGCTAATGTCCGTCCATTGTACGGGCATAATTCAACGATGTTTGCATAACTGTAAACCACCGATGGCCGTCCTTAAATATTACGGCCATAATCAACTGCAAATTTTGCAGCCTCAAATCATATCTGGCCAGCTTCGAATACGCCGTCCGTGCTCGACCGTGAGTTGTTAAGAGCGCGGCAAGAGCGCTACAAGGCTAAGCCGGCCTATTTGGCTTCTGTCTCGTCCCTAATCAACCGTCTCGTCCTTAATTCACCGGCGACACGTCCTTGATTTTCAATTGGGTACTTACCACACTTTACGACAGCTTGTTTTTATATTGCAAAAATTTTATGTATTCCTTGCTAAAAGGAAAAACGACAGTCTTGCTCATCACATCCAATAGATACATATTTAACACAAAAAAGCACAAATTAACACGTGATTATGTCAATTTTTAATTCAACTTAGGGTTCAATTAATTTGATTATGACTTGGATTAATTTGAACTTGACTTAGATTAATTTGAACTTGACTTGGATTAATTTTAAATTGACTTGGATTAAATTGAACTTTACTCGGATTGATTTGAAGTGAAAAAGGTGTAGTTCACAATTTGCTTGACAATGAATCTTGTACGCCGTGACTTGTCGCTCCTGGCCCCTGGCTCCTTGGGTCAGAAAGTTGTCAACCTGCCGAAAACTGACGAGAAGCGTATTCGTATCCAAGTCTCTGCGCCTGCAAACGACAAGGACGGGAAGGGCCTTTGGCGCCCTTACATAGTCTTGACAGATGAGAGATCCTTTGATTTTGTTTGAGCAGAGTAGAATGAAGAGGATGGTACAGGAGGAGCAAAGAAATTACTGTAATTAATACGTGGTCGTAGGAAAAAGAGTACCATGAATTATTGTCCGTTAGACAAATAATTCACATAATTCGCACCCTCACCCTATGGAAGTTGTGGATTCAGTGTGGAATGTTTATTTCATCAGGACATCGGAGAGAGAGGATGCCAAGTTAAAACTGAAGCGACAACACGAGAGAGTTACACTCGAAGAAAATAATATGCGAGAAAACTGAGTACCCTGGAAAATAGGATTATAAATATCTAAGTCAATATATCGTAAAATGATTTACAACTTAATAAGACTCACCTAAGGAATTTCTCCTAAGTAAGGTATCTCCTCTTTCAGCGATCCAAAAATGATAACGATGGCTCAGGTAATATGATAGCATTCACAATTATAGAAAGCTGATATGCGAAAATAGGAAAATCTTGAATTTAAACTTGATATAAGTAACTCTACCTAATCAATTTAAGCAAAGGCTTGTCTAGGACGATCCTAAGAACATATACGGTCTCTAGGTAGGTATCCAGCCTAAGCATACGACCTCAAATATAGGTTTCTCTACGAGAACTCAAAGTAAACGGACTCATTAAGAGAACCCTAATTAAACATATAGTTATGGTTAAGTAATTAGGCTTACTGCAATAATTAATTTTTTAATGTACACGCAAACAAAAATAAGTGCAAAGGAAAAAGGAAAGATGAGCTTTGAAGGCAGGAGATTAGGAACGGAAAAAATATTGTCTGTGGGTGTCCAAGCCAAAACAGCGGGCAGCAGCCCCTACGGAGATCCTTCAGAACAATACCCTAGATAATGTTGCTCGACTCTCAATATTTAGAGCAGGAGGCACTGCTTCCGTATTCACTGCAATCGAGGATTAGATTTCAGAGATTAAAGAAATAAGAAAAAACAACTTCGATCTTACTACCGTTCGTGTGAGAAACCTTTAGAATGTGGAAGACACCGTCTATCGTATTTGTACGGAGGTTACGGACGCAGTATTCATTATAAAATTAAGAACGAAAATTTCCTTCGTGTATGAATAACATCTAACCACTATCAGAAACCACCTATAGATATTATTTTACGGATTTTTCTTCAACGGACAGAGAATTTTCTAAAGTGTATCACTGGAATAATAGTAATTCATTAGGGTTAAAACCCGTTAGGCTTTGTATTTCCAAGCGGGAGAAAAGGGATGTGGGAATAGTCACTGTGATGGGAGGTGGAGATGTAGGAAAAAAGAAGGTGAACGTTAGGGCAGCGTCCCTTGGGGTACTAAAGACAAAATTCACAATCAAATGTGAGAAATGGCGTAAATGAAATATGACTTCACATTCAATTTGAAATCTGCAAAGAGATGTGAGGTAATAGAAGTGTGGAACCAAGTGAAATAATGATAGAGAGGAATGCTGAAAAAAATGATTTTGCAAATAGTGGAAATTGTGATCAATGTTTCGAGAATGATCAAAAAGAGGAAAGAGGCAGATATTTAAAGGCTGCCATGCATGGGAATGAAAAGGCTTTTTAGAATCATTGTAAAGTCATGCTTGACTCATTAGATAAAATGAGGCAATGCAATTACTCTATCCGCTGATGAGCTAAAAGTAGGGTATTTTAGATATATTCCTTGAAGATTCAGTCATAACGCTTCATTGTACCCGGAAATTAAAGATATCATTTTTTCGAGGTGGTTCTTCCACGAGAGAAACATCTAGGCTGAGCAGTGTCAGCCTTTGAGTGTGAGTCTTCGTGCTGTTCTCAGTGTTTTTCACTCTTTCTTTTTAGTTGATTCAATATTCATCAAGTAGTACAAACCATTTCGGGAAATAATTAACTCATTATTTGACCATTTGAATACGCAATTAATAAGAAATTCTTAAATAGTTCAAATTCATTATAAACACATAAATCTATTCTGTGAACTGTGAAAACCAGGGAATACTGATAGTGTTCATGCTCAGATGAAAAAAATAATTGACGTTAAAATTCATTTAGTTTTTATTTAGAATTTCAATTTGAACACCGACACTCAAGTGACACTGATTTATCGGGATAAATAGACGTTGTTATGATAACATCATGCATTTTCTCTTTCATTTTATCCCATTTTTTCGCTAATCAGTTTCTTATATGGCAAAAAATGGAGAAAGAACCAATGAATTTTTTTAAATATTTCAAATGAAAGTGGCACCTGGCTAACAAGAGTAGGATATCTCTCATCGATGAACTGAAAAGGAATAACAAAAAGCTCAGTCTTGGTTTCTAGGCAGGCTAAGTCAAAGCTAAATCAGTGGTCAATGATTGCACTAGAATCCGTGTTTAAAAAAACACTTCCGAGAGGCAAGTGAGGCTATTTCATCGCCACCGTCATGCAAAATTCAAGTTCAAGTTGGTAATTATGAGAAGAAATAATATTGCTAGGATATTCATCGTGCGACTTTGAGTCATTAAAATGGATTTAGAGAAAAGGTGCCAAAATAACCTCGAAATTCGATTACCAAGCTGATTATTTCGCGAATTCAACATTTCCCACAGCAGCAATGAAGTCAATCTGTCGCTTTGACATCGGCTCACGTAACCTGTAATCTATTTTTGTTTTCCTACCTAAAATACCCCAAAAATCTATGCGCAAGGTTTTTAAGATGCAAAAATTACGATTAACAACTTTGATAGACAACGTGATAAATCATAGCAATGGCCACTGCCCATGGTGGGCAACGCAACAGAAATTCTTCGGGCGCTAACTGAAATACATTTAGGTGGTCAATAACAGAAAATTTGATAAGTTTTTTTAAAAAGGTCACTTTAGAAAAAAGTACCCAAGATTTATAGTAATATCATTTGTGAGTGAGTATAAGCCATCACTAATGTGAGATAACTCTGTGACAAAGTAGAATGATTTGAATTACACAAATTGCAGTATTTATTTCAGGCTCTTAAAAAAATGCGCTGGTAATCCTGTGGAAGCAAAATTAAAAATGTGACGGCACGAAATTACGCTAAGAAATTTATTCAGTGTTTCTCGTATTTTACTTGTAGCTTCCATTTCGGGAAATATATTTAATGTTTTTGGCGTAGTTACTTAAAATGTAAGGCGTCTGTACACAATACTTCTTAAGGTGTTATCGTTTGCATTTGTATTTTTTATTTTCGTGTGTTTCGCGTAGCATTTTCAGCCTTCACATTTTGCACAATTTTTATTTAGTTTGGGGCGCTTGTAAATTCTTTTATCTCATTCACGAGCGCAAATACATCATGCCTAACTCACTCGCTCCCTTTGAATAAAAATTGCTGAATAAAAATTTCTGAAATTGCTCCAAATAGGGTGAGGGTGCACTGACGAGGAACAAAACAACAAATTTATAAGCTCGAATGTTTATACTTACATCACAGCAGTGGCTGCACGAAGTCTTATCACTGGCAAAGAAAAAACGCTTAAAAAATCAAAATCAGAACTTTCTTGGAAAGAGCTGGTAATGTGAAAGAGCTGGCGATGCATGATGCATGTGAACACAAAAGAAGCGAAAAAGAATATCAAGCTCACAAAAGACTTAAGTCAGTAGCTCATGGAGAGAGTTCCGTTAAAATTGATTATATCTTAACTTTAAATTAACCTATTTGAATTGTCTTTTCTCACATTGTAGTAAATTTTGTTTCCTTTCCGAATATTTTAGGTTTTTGAGAATCGGTTGAATAGCCATTTTACAATGATCGATTTACTGAAAGGGTAGAAAAACTAGTTGTTTAAAGGAAATGTTTTTAAAACAATATTGATATTCTTCCTTTTTTTGTACTTCCAAAAACCCAAACAAACAAAAATTTAAAAGAGTAATAAATCATTACCTTAAATAATGTTTAAATAAATAAAGTGTTGTAGTATCCTTCAACATACCCTTCATTTATCTCAAGGCAAGTACTACTTCTAGCCACGATTGAACGAAGAGTTTGGCGGAGTATTTCACCGTTCTATTTCAGTTCTTGAAACACTATTATTGAAAATACTTGAAACTTGAAACCTCTCAGAGGGTTTAAATACTTGGTGATATGTAGGATACATCATTGTTAAATCACTTTTAACAGTAGGTATTGAGAAATGAAGAACAGCAGTGTGGTTTTTAAAACGTTTTCTTTTAACAATTTGTTTTTCTACCCCTTTCAGTTAATCAATCATTGTAAAGTGGTTATTCAACCGATTTTCAAAAATTTTAATTATTCGAAAAGGAAACAAAATTTACTACATTGTGTCAAAAGATAATTCAAATATTCAAATTTTAAAGAGAGATAAAATCAATTAAAAAGTCGGGGACATTTAGTGGGACACCCGATATAAGTATTTGGGGTGAATGCACGTCCATCATTTCTTTCCGGAGCAGATATCCGCCACATTAATATGGAATGGAAAAAACCGGCCGTCAGGAAGTAATTTTTTGTTTAATTTCGCAACGATTTTTAGAAAAAAATAAAGTTTACTAATACTATGACAGCGAACTTCAATATTCAAATTCAAAAATCATGATACTAGATGAATTGTTCAGTTATGAATTGTAACTTTTTATTAAAACAAATAAAATTCCTACATTGAAATGGCAGCGTAAAGTCATCATTCAAAATCGAGAAATCCTACTAACTGAATTGTTCATTCATGGATTTTGTCAACATTTCTTAAAATAAAATGAAATTCCTTAAATAAAATGGCTGCGCTAACTTCAATGTTCAAATTTTTATCATCATGATTCTATATAAATGATTTATGAAGAATGAATTTATCTATGCATAAACATTTTCTAACAATTATTCACTTCCATTACATTCAAATTCATATAAATTAGTTATTAATGCATTATTTGCATTTTAAGGTGTAAATTAGTTATTCATCGTTCATTTCTGTAGTATCATGACAAAACATTGACAAAATTCAGTACACTAAAAACCTCATCTATATTGTGAAGACTGATAAACCCTCAAAATAAAGGTCAACAAAATAAATTATGAAGTTAAAAATGAGAAAAAAATATTACCAAGCAAATAAATAATCTTACAGATGGATTTCTTATGGAGCATTTCAAATTAAAATGCTTGCGTAAATGTACTTTTTAGCTCAAATACCACAGAACAACAAAATGAAATATAAATTAAAAATAGTCTTTTAGCGCACGACGAGAAAGTCATCATTACCGTCGAAAATTAGAAGTATACGAATTAGAATTCCAAATAATAATCTTCCACGATTTCCAGCGACTTATCACTTCCCATCACAACGGCTTGCAATGAGATAAATTTTGTAATGAAATCAGACTATTGTTCCATGACCTGTAAAGCAGGCTTCAGCACCAAAATTAGCTAGAGTTCAAACAGAAAGTAATGAAGAGCAATTTACCAGCCTTATCGTCTTAACCAAGCAGCGCATGCGAAATTTGCTCAGATTTAATGTCTCAAATATCGCCAGTGAAAAGCTCGTCTTATTAATTATCCCTGTCATTCACTAAGAGTCTCTAATACTGTGAATTGAATGATGTTCCTAGAAATATACAGGAGCACAATTAACACCGATCACGGCTTGAGCAGAACTAACGGTCATGGAATATGGAAGTTGAATAGGAAGGCGCCACAAAGCCCAAGAGGAGGGGTAGTTGCTAGATGCATATGCTTTCGAAATCGAAACGTCAAAACTTATCCTAATAGTTACATGTGTGCATATCAATTTATTTATTTGTGTGTTCTTTCCTCCAGTCTTAGCAAATGAAAACTTTTTAGATCGCACCAGATGCACGTATAGAATTTAATTATCACAATTTTTGGTTCAAAGAGATTATCAGCAAATATTTCATGGGCAATGATTACCTTATTAGTTTTACAAATGTTTAAAATGAGCATTGCAACTTAATAAGACGTAACTAAGTCTTGCAAAGGCGAATGTTAGATTTTTTAACGCACGGAGTTTCTTTTACCTCAGCTTGACCCCGAATACTACAAATAATGAAGCATATATTTTTGACACAGAAGCAAATAGCAGTTGAATTTGGGACTAATACTGACGTGTAAACGGGTAATTGGTCATAAAAACAGAATTCAATATGTGCTCTGAAAGGTATATATGACATCTTTTCAAAACACGTATAACAGCAATTTATTATATATACATATACAACGTTTTTTAAAAAGCCTTTCAAAAGCTGGTACGTTGCGTGCACACGTGCCTTCTATGTGGAAAAATTAATTTACAGCCAATGTGGTAGCTAATAGGAAATCACACGTGGACCCCACGTATCAAATCCAGAATGCAATGTACTAATATGGTCATGATGAGTATATATCATGGAAAATTCATTTTGTCAGCTAAAGTCCACGAAACCAGCACCTAACCACGTGGCTTCCATGTGACATTGTGTGTAGGGAATAGGCCAGACCCTGTAATACTAATGTGTTCAATTATCGTAAATTCTAAGAAACCACACAAAATATATAAACACTATTCAACAAATTTGTTCAATTTTAGTGAGTAATTTCTGTAATTTTTGTGCAGTCTTCCAATTTGCGGTAATTGGACAAATTCGTTTTACAAGGTGTGGCCTATTTTCATCAGGTGCAGTTCGCAATAAATTGCTGGGAAAAATCGTTGCACTGCGTATGAATCTTTCAGAATTGAGTGGTTAAAGTGTTGATTTTATCGTAGAGATAGCGTGAAAATGCTGATCATAAACCCAGCAATAAATAATCATTGAAATCTATGGGTAAATTATGATTATAATATAGCGTCGAACCGACGATAATTTTCCCCTGAATATACCCGTAATTATAGTCTTTTTTCTCTGATAAACCGACAATATATCGTCGAAATTAGTGTCGGGAATGTCTCATATTATCGTCGGATTAACGGTAAATTACCAGAAATTATTGTAAGTTTTGGACAAAGACCGACGATAAAAACCTCTTAATTACCGGTAGTTACCAGGGTAATTACCGGTAGTTTCCCGGTCAATTACCGGTAGTTAACCGTTTATTTTCGTCGGTCTTCGTTCAAAACTTAAGATCATCACCGGTAGTTTACCGTTAATCCGACGATAATACGAGACATTCCCGACACTAATTCCGACGATATATTGTCGGTTTATCAGAGAAAAAATACTTTAATTACGGGTATATTCAGACGAAAATTATCGTCGGTTCGACGCTAAATTATAATCATAATTTACCCATAGATTTGAATGATTATTTATTGCTGGGTTTTTGATCAGCATTTTCACGCTATTTCTACGATAAAATCAACACTTTAACCACTCAATTCTGAAAGATTCATACGCAGTGCAACGATTTTTCTCAGCAATTGCGAACTGCACCTGATAAAAATAGGCCACACCTTGTAAAACGAATCTGTCCAATTACCGCAATCGGAATGTAAAACGAATCTGTCCAATCGGTTTATCGGAAGAAATGTACTATAATTACCGGTAAATTCAGACGAAAATCATCGTCAGTCAGACGATAAATTTTAGACTATGTAGATTTGCTATTCCACCACGTGGTCTCATGTCCTCAAACTTTAAAAAAAACATTCAATTGCAAATCACAGACTCCATCACTTGAAAATATTCTTGCACAATCATATTAGGCCATCATTCGTCACAAATCTGATTCACACAGACAATTTAAGGACTTTATACAAATAAATAATACCTACTAGCACGAAAGATTCCCGGGAATCAAAAACGAGAAATGATTGTCACACGAGGCTAACAAAAACATTATAAGATGCGAATAAAACTGTTCGTTTTGCAGGTATTAAAAGTTTTTACTCTGTCGAAGTTATATATCAGTGTAATTTACTCTACACTATAATATAATTTTCAGTACATCTAAAATAATCAAATTAATCAATTTTCTTGATTTAATTAACTTTATACTTGAGAAATTCCTTCCTAGCAATCCTTTCGAAAGTTTTATGGCCCTACTTCTGATTTAACTGCATAGTTTTTTCTTTTAAAGATTTTATTTCCCAACATAAAAAAATTTATTTTGTTGCCAATTTGCTCTTTCGCTGGCTACCTAAGTTCATTTGGGCATCATATTGCACTATTTTCTTTCGGTCTAAGTTTCTCACAATCGAATGGATAGCTTTCCAGGGTAGATTCTTGGTTGTACACAATGTTGTAATTATTTATAAACTAGTTGACTCAAGAAAAGGTATCTTTATTCACTGTCGTTGTGTGCCTTCTTCAGTTTCAAGGACAATCATCATAATGTCACACACATTGTTTGATGTGTTTGCTTCCTTTTTGGCTGCCGCATTATTAACATGATTTAAAAATTAGGAGTTCATTTATCTCCTCGACTACCTGAACTGTGTTCATACTGTTTCACTTTCTTTTATGCTTCCCCCAAAGAAAATTCTAAATTGTAAGATCTGTTGCCTTCACTGTTGCTCATGTTTTGTATCTGAAGAGAAAAATCAAACAGCGCAAGCTGAAAGGAGTGCTAAAGTATTAAGCACATCTTGAGCTAATTATGCTTTCAGGAATTGCTTTTAGTCTAAGCGTATATTCTGCTATTAATTGCGTCAACACTGAAGAAAAATGTGCGCAGTAGGCTGTCTTGTTCCCGCCTTCTTGACGTGAGGATGTAGCGTCTTGCTCTATCACTTACGTTCCTTTTAATATTCTTGTGTTGGAATAGAAGTTTGAAAGTTTCAACACGCGTTTAATTCACTACTTTATAACCCAACACTTAATACGACTCATACTGTTTCCTTCTTTTTAGGTCTGTAATTCATGAATAAAACAAGCACTACTTTCGTTTATGCAAACACTCTTTTGATTTAATGCTTCTAATCGCAAGCCAATTACGCAGACATAAGTTTTGCTTCTTGTTGTCATGTTTATTTTACATGATACCAGAATAATTGAAAGATATTTAGAACGAACAAGACGCACTGTACCTTCTTCTGCTACTGCTACACGCACTCTGGGTTCAGTTGTAATTCTATACCACTGACTGACAAGACGCCTGTGGCTGTTTCTAGGCTCAACAAACTGTTATTTTCTCCGAATGTCGTGACATCATCTATAATTCTATGTTAGAGGACTAAACAATTTTGACATTCACTCTTCTATACTGCATAATCTGACCCAGAAAGAAAATGTAAACAGTCATTTTCGATTTGCACTAAGGATTTTCTCAATTTTTAAAATTTTCAAAGTCAGAGCGAGACCTTTGAATAATATATGTTTAATCTATAATTCAGTGCTGAATATTTTTATGACACAGAATCATATTAAGAGCTATCTCAAGAAATCCATGATAGTCGAGTTTTTTACATCACCACCGAACCGAAAAAATGTTCAAAGATTTCTGTCATAATGCGACGCAATGCGTGATTTCGTTGCAACTTTTCAACGCACTTACTTGCTGTCATATACCTATAATACTGCACTCTTGTTGAAAATAAAACAAGCTCAAATATGCAAACCAAGCGAAGAAGCCACTATATCGATAAATTGAGCTTTCGGATTTATTTCACTAGAAAAGTGAAGCAAGCAGTAGAATAGGGTGAAATATGCGACCGCCATCGAAATTCAGTGCTCGTAGCTCTCTACCCCGATACAGACAATTTCCCGTGTGAGATTTGCTGATAAAAGAAAAAGCAAGGGCGAGAAAAGGGAGAAAGTTGAAGAGAAGAATGAGGAGTGCGTGCAATGATGATGGGCTGATGAGGAAGGACATGAACAGGCTACGGAAGAGAAGGTAAAGGTCGAAAGACCGGAGAAAACGACGAAAAGGTGGAAAATAAATTGTGGCAGTTAAAACATTTGCTCTTACCAAGTGCTTCGGACTCCACAAGAGTTCGCCTTCGATGTATTTTACTTCAGATTACCATACAGCACAGATACATTTCAATGACACAAATTTTATTTAAATCTCATATCGAATCACACGCGTTCATTTGCTCGTCATGAAGAGACACATTAAAAGAACTTGATATTCAGAGATCTAGTGTGGGACGAGCTGGGTCTAAAATTTCCAAATTGCCATCTCCAAAACTCATCTGTTTAGAGACAATCCTCCCTGAATGTTAAGATCGAAGGTTTTCTTTTCAGTTAAAAAATGACGATATTGCGATGAAGTGGGGCTATTACTTCATGGTTGGGATTTCTGGGATGATTAACTTACACTAGTACAATCAAATGTGAGGGGGCCAAGAAAACAGCAATTTGTCGGAACGTGAATAAAAATTTCACAATCATGTAACCTTCCACATTCTAAGGCATGCAGGAAGATGAAATGAGTAAAAATTCATGATAAAAATCCTTTTCGATAAAATGTACCTTCATCATTTTATTTCAAGGCTCCTTTTTGATTCATTAACTGCATGTATAGATATTGCCGCAAGTAAGACACTATAGAATAAACGAAAAATTTGATAGTTACAGACTGTGTGAAACTCACGAGAGAAAAAAATTCTAAATTAGAGCATGGAAAATGAGGATGTCAACGGGTCAACCGGCTTTGAACCGGCATTAATTTGAAGGCTCTGTGAAATTTCGTAAATAATTCATGAATACATAAATCGCAAAAATTGCAAGGTTTTTTTCTACAAATGAAAAGCAAGTCTTGGTTTCATTTCTCAATTCACGAAAATAAAGCAATCAGTATCGAAATTGAATAGTGGAGTTTTTCGTATACCTAGGCGCTTCAAGTTTCGCTTTATAAATTCCTTACTGACACAAGGCCCAACTCTTACACAGTGACGTAGATGCACCGTCCTTCCAGCTTTTCATCACATCACCAACAATAGCAGCAATTATTCTCTACCAAAAAAATATCGTTTTTGTTTGAATTTTCACAGCGATTGTATGCTATTATGCATTTGATTAGATGTCCACTCTGAACGCGTATATTTACTCATTTTTTTTACTCACCTTTTTTTGCTCTAATACTTGCCCCACAATACAGTACGTTAAATTTTAAAATGTTTTACCGTATTGAAAACAAAACGTGTGCGGTCAGTAGAGAAGAAAAGTAGTGACGTAAATAAAGGATTCGTTTTCTAACCCTGATTTGAATAAAAAATTATCACATTAAAATAGAATGAGTAAGAACTAAACAAAATAATTAAGAACTTCAAACGCTAGACAGACTGACAAAATTTATGAATAAGGCAAAAGATAATGCTGCCGCGCATATTACACTGAGGTGTGACACCTTAAAATGATTCCTAACTTTATTCCTTAGCATATCAAAATTCGAATGAACGCGAAGAATTTAAGATTCAATAAATTGGCTAATAATATCCCGGTCATCAAAATAAAATTGTTGAGCCATGTTTGTAATAAATTCTTCTATACTCGGCTGCTGTGGCTTTGAATTATGTGTGTAAGGCAATGTTTTTTTAAGGCAAAATGCTCTCATCTATGTTTCTAGACAAAAGAGCTCCACATTGTGAGAACGAGAACATCTTTATAACTGAAAAAATAATTGAATTCAAATTTACGCATTAACATAATGTGGAATTTACAGCGCGGGATTTGACTACATAGAGGTTACAATTTCATTGCTCATTCTTCTATGTGTGAGCTCACCCGCGGCCTAAGACATGCTCACCAAGAATACTGTCTCACTGTTCTCTGTTCTTTCGGCCGCTGCAAAATGTTATGATCAAATTTACAATATTTAGGAATTTTCAGAAAAAAAATTTTCAGTCAATCAGATTGACGAACAACATTTATGTACATTTTTATTATATTGTGTTTAAGCTTGATCTCTTAGTGCACCAAGTTACTTCACGACATTCCTCGAGCAACGGTTTTATGGCTAGTTCTAGACAGAAATTACAGGGACAGAGCGTGAAAAGATGAGCAATTCGTAGAATTGAGATTTGGATATTTCCGCCTCGTTTAAACAACGAATGATGTTTTTTGTCATGCGGTGAAAATACCACTTTCAATTTCTCTTGTTAGTTATTTTTGAGCTCCTTAGACCTCGGAATTTTGCAGACACGGATTATTTTTTAAATAAAACTATCATTCAGTTAGTTTTGTCTCTATATTTTCAGGTCGTTTTTTCTAGCAATTGTTCTTACCCTTGTAGGAGGTACTGAACACCACAAGTTCCATACATGCGTACATCGAACCCTTCGTAGTTGGAAAAATAAAATGTACTTTTTTCCTAAATTTCAAGCGTAAGTATATAGCAATATACTGTATTAGTGAGGTGAACTAATCCGACGAGACCTTGAAACAGACTCACTGAACTCCTTGCGTTCAATCGAACCCAGGATAAGAGCCAATGGTCTAAAATCTAAGTTATTCCCTTTAATCAACGTATTTACAATATTTTTGTAAAAACACTCAACCTTGCTTTCTAAATAATTCTTGGTTCAAATTTACCAGTTTTAGGCATTTTATGTTTCGGTTCATATACTTGGGATTAATAAGAAAAACCGAATACCCACATGATAATGCAATAACATATGTTATTCTCCCATTTTACTGTCTCTTCATTCAACATGCCCACCTCGTTTCGGCCAGCATTCAATTACTCTCCAGAACGATCATTTCCTTCTGTGCTCTGTTCACAAGGATTTCGTCACAGAATCATTCATATTTTGTCAGCTACAACTGACGCTCCCAATTTCCAGGGGGTTTCTCCCTATAGAGACTAAAATAGATCGTTTCATTTTCACCTGAAGCTCTGTTTGCTAACCGCTATGTCTGCATATTGTTTGCTCTGCTATGCTCGCAGATATTTGCTCGTCATAGCCGTGTGGCTTTCGGACCTGACTCTGTGCGGAAAACGCGGGTTCGAGTCTCGGCGCTGGTGGCGATTTTCTCTGTTGGGTATAGGAGAAAAAATTTTAAGCACAATACCCCACTCTACCCAGGTGTCTGAAATGGGTACCGGTTTTTGACCGGGGGAAAGCGTCATGGAGTCCTGGTGTTAGTTTTAAGGCATTTGAAAAACCAATGTAAACGGTGATATGTATCATGCTTCAATTGGAAATAAAGCATCCGTAGACGCCGATGTTTGTTTTATATACATCTGAATAGTTTCAGAGATAATTCCTTAATTGTTTGGGTCTGTCTGCGAGAAAAATGGCAAATGTGTCCGTTTAGAAGAATTTCTAGTCGTTCAAAATGTGTTTTAACTTGTTTCATTCTGGCAACTTGATAACATTCATACGAATCAATTCAAAATTTTATTTTCTGTCCCGTGCATTTTTATTCCGCCAATGCATGCTACCAACACACAAGGAATATGGTATATTACCGAATAACAACACAACCTGACATGGGAGGCGGAGCAAAGTCAGTTGTTTTTTCTCTACATGTTTACTGCATAACTTCAAGGTTATAATTTTAAAAGGGTTTTTTTGAAGGATAGTGCCATACAGCTCATATACACTCGTACAGTTGTTAGCTTAATTCCTCGGAATTATTGAAAAACGACCGCACACCACAAAATATTGAAGGCACAGATTTGTTGAATAAGATGTTTCACAATCATGAATTTTGAAATAGAATACACTCTATTAGAGTGAAATATCAAAGAAAGTAAAATTTAGATGAAATAGTGTTATTTTAGTTACTTACGATTTTGGAAATTTTTCGTACAAGACGATGATCGGCTCGATGAAACAAATAAATTCTTTGCGATGAAAGAACTTCTTCCCCACTTAGGTACAAGAAACAAAGCAGGATTTAAAAACCGGAACTAAAATGTTCACTGACCTATACCTCTGAATTAAAATTATTGTCCGCAACAGCTGGCTGTTATAAATCGCTTTTTCAATTCATTTTCATTTCAGATTGGCTGCCATTAATGCAATCGAAATTCAATTCCTCAGATTAACCAATATCCGCACCCGTCAAAATGAGCTTTACATTTATAATACAATATCTAAGACAAACATTTGAAAATACAAAATAACTGGATTAGTGATTCATAATGGCGTTCCTGTCACCTGGAAACACGCTCGTCGTGTTGTGAGCCGCCGATGTACACGAAGGAAATTTTCATTATACTGCTGACTGACCAGTAGTCAAAAACACTATTTTCATAAATACTCAACGTTAAATGAAGGTATGTTCCAGGCAATCATTGCATTTTTCAGAATTGCTACAATTGACTTTAAATTTGAGCTACATATTGAACGTCAGTTTAACCAATCGCGTTCAACGTGTTAAAAAATTCGTTTGAATTTCTTGAAAGTGAATAAAAAAATTATGGTGGGAAGGGTTTTTAGGCTTTACGTGGATGTATAGATTTTTGCCTTCCTTAAACTAGAATTCAACGTTTTTTAAAGAATTGAGGTGACATAATACTTACACGAGTTCCTTAGAATTTTTTTATGCGTTAAAATTAAATTAAAGGGTATGACTCCCTACTGCGTATTCACGCAAATGCACAACTTCTTACCAGGTCCAGCCAACCTTTAGCATTGAAATGCTACCGCCGCCAAGGCACTATTTAATATAGAAAAACAATCCTAAAGAATATCGAAGTGCGTTTGGTAGCATGTCATTCTGACATTTTTTTCACGGATGAAAATGTTTTTGTTTTAATGCTAAAGGAACTGTTCAAACAAAGGAGTCAATCGTTAAGTTGGTGTTTGTTTCGTTGCTATATCAACTCAGTCATCAAAAAGATGAATGAATTCTTGCAATGAAGGAAAGGAAAAAAAGGACGCAAACGAAGAGATGCCTATGATTCACGAATGAGCTTACTAAAAAAATTAATCTAACCACTTAAACACGTAGATTTACCATTACAGCAAAATCAGTCAAGCACTTGTATTTTTGAATTTGTATAAAATAGAGCTGACAACATACTGAATTTCCATAAACAACACTCAACTCTAGCGATTCTGGTCATGAACATTGTATCTCTTTGTAAACATTGTCATGTAACAAGGATTCTAATACCGCCTCTATACCATAATTTTATTTTTTTAATTTGTTGCAGGCTCTAACTTTGTCCTCGCAAACACTGAAGTGTCCTCAAAACAAGGATTTACAAATTTTTAATTTTGGTAAAATAAGTTGGATACTCAGGGGAACTTTGCTTCGCAAATTAATAATATAAAATGTCTGAAGGGTGTGAATGAATTTATTTGAGTAAATTTACTCAAGTGGGAGTTTTATGACATTCGTTACTTGTTTAAAATATATTTAGAGGTTCATTTACCTGTTGGGTATGTACGAACGAAAATAATATGCGAGAGATGCCCTCTATTAAACACGATACTGCACAGATATGGAATATGTGCGCAAAAGTTGCATAAATTATTTACCAATTGCATTGTGTGCAAGGTACTGTACTTGTATGAAAAGGAATGAATTATGATTTTGTTATTTTAGGTTTACTATTGAAAACCTAAAAAAATGTCAAACGTTATTCACATAAATTCAAATTAAATATTTTTGTATAAATGATTTACACCAGGGCATGAGAAACATTGAAATATTAACGACTGTGAAGTACATTTTACTTGCTTCTAAGTATTTTTCAGGCGATCATCTGATGAAGATTAAAATAATAAACAAGGTGCGCTTGCTTCGTCAGCTCCATAAACTCATATTTGAGTTATTGCGAAAGTTATGAAATATTTATTATTTCTTATGAATTAAGGTAAAGTATTACATCGAACGTTGTTTCAGAGATATCATTGAGCTTGGAGTATTTAATTTTTTACTTAAAAATTAATTAATTAATTAACAATTGATTTTTCGCTGGGTCCTCGTCACGTATTGCTCTGTCTATGTAGGTCACTTCCGTTCTAACCCAATTCGAAAATCGTCTAATGAAACATGGTATGTGAACCTGGTAACGTAATTTCTGTTATTAGAAATATTTTCTCAAGTTTAATGTTTTTCTTTTTGTTTTAATGACTGTTCGCAGACAGGAAGTATGCATTAGTTAATTTTTGGCGTTTTCCGCTTGGAAAGATAACATTATAGTAAAGCATGCTTTTTCATGCAGGAATTAGGTTACGAAGTCGGTTTAAAATATATGACTTGCCATAAAATTCTCTTTATTTGAAAATGATACACAAAATTTACCCTTTTATCAAAATGTTGACTGCGTAAATGAGTTGTGTCAGCATACGCTCTGCTCAGCGCGCTTCGGCTTCAATTGAGTAAATTTTTGCATCCGACAAAGACCAGCGCGCTTTTGGAAATCTTCACCACAAATGTATCCTGAAAACACATTTTTCTTTCAGCAATCTAGTGACGAAAACCAGTACAGAAAAATACGATTTCCCACTCTATACAATGTCGAATAAAAAACACATTTAATTTGAATATGAATTTTTGGATGAAATTGAATGCCATAAGCTATAGAATACTTCAGTACATCGAATTTGCGAAATGGAGTAACTTATGAGCTTTTTTTTAGTTCCCATCCTTTGGTGAAAAATATTCGTATTCTTTAAAATGCCACATTAGTGAGAATACTTCAAGGCCATCGTCCTTCGTGGCTGTAAAGATTTTGAAGTCATTTTTGGTGAGAAGTTGGTCGCCTCACCACAGGAGTCGCGGCAAGTTTTCCGACTTTCCATCAAGAGCGACTACGAGGGCAAGGAGCTTTGAGCGCCCTTTATTCTACTGAAAAGAATAAGATTTTTTACAACGGCCCCGGAACGTGTAAAAACGTGAAGAATAAATATGAAAAATTTTTAAGAAAATAGAATTGCTTTTTTAGCCTCTAAGGAATAGTTTTTGAGTTTCTGACGACTGACTCTTACTTGGCAGCGCAATGAATCGCTGGTAGTGTTCCATAACAAAGGCGGGTTGATTTCTAGCCCACGAGTAATAATTTGAACATGATTATTCATGAAATTTTGTTTCATGCTGTTATACTTGGGAATTACTAGGTTGAGGGGATAATTCAACTTTATTATGTATCTAAAAATATTCTTATAACAAAAACCCTTATGATTACATTGAATTCTGGTAAAATAACAGGCTTCTAATTATGGAGCTGAAAATTAAGCACAAATGATTCCCATAGGAACTTTAGACTTCATATAATCTAATGTAGCTTTTTAAGACATGGCACATCATATGCTAAATTAAACATAAAGTGCAAGAAAATAAAAAATAATAGCCTAGTAACGCCAAACGTATTCTAAGGAAGACCACCACGAAAAATCGCCATTGAACATCGTAGAAGTTCGTATCTAAGTCCTTCGGCTGAGAGGTTTGTATAAACGTCGAACTAATTTCTTGCTCTTTTCTTTTGCGTTTTAGTGATTTTTCTTATCAGCAATCTTTTTTGGCATGAATTCATGGACAAGAGATCCCATTTCTCTTGAAAACCAGCTGTCGGTGTGCCTGAAAATCAATTTCCTCTCGTTGTAGGTTATCATTTAGTCTTCATTGATGTAGAATTGACGCTTTAAACAATGACGAAAAATTTCCTCTCATTCGAATTCCCTACAAATGCTAGGAGAAAATAAAACACTTCACTTCAACGAATGATTTCACACAGTCTGATATTCTACACATCAATACATTGAATATAAGTCAGGGGAATTTTTTTTACGGTCGATCATTCGTCAGGTTACTGACTTCAAGAACATTATCTAAAAAAAAAAAATTAGTAAACTAAAAGCAGTCGCGCTCAGAATTTTTTAATAGTGTGTAAAATAGAGCAGAAAAGACGATGAGTTTCCCAGAACCGACCCTTAAATCTGGTGATTCATGTCATGAACCTTAAACACATATCTCATCGTCATGTACTTTCTAAATGTTCCCATACGGTCTCAATACCGTAATTTTAATTTTTGAAGGCTTGAATCTAATTCTCGCACATCAGTTTGATCATTCAAAAAGAAGCAAAAATCAGTAATCAGTATTTATCAACGTTCTGTCAACTGCAAAGATACATTGTTACCGTGTGCACTGTAATATGGGTTTCACCTCAACCTATCTGTGAATACATTGCTTGTGACGTGTCATTTAGTGGCGTTACTTATAGACGCGTGAGAATGTGGCGCTAGAACATCTGCCTTGTTGAACGTGTATTTAACCCACTCTTTTTTTCCCAGTTATTTCAATAGTCATTAATTGTCTAACTAAGAGTGAATTGTCTACCAAAACTGAAGGAAATTCGGTGTGTAGGAACTGGGGCTGAGGTTAGTGGATTATGTATGTACTTATATTTGTGTTCAGCCAACTCCCGTTCTTGCAGTAGTTAGGATTATGTTGTATGCGTGACTTGCTTGGTTGGTTAATAAACTTTATTAAACTTCTGCTAATAAACTCCATTCATAGTTGTTCAGTTTTTAAACTAAATTTTTCTTATTTTCATTAATCAATTCGTATGTGTATTACCGCGGAAATAGAAACATTCAGAAGATGCTCAGTTACTTGGTTATCAAAACCCGTGTGTATCAGTCTATACGTAAATTTCAATCCAAATTATTCATTTCAATTATTATATTTCTTATTTTAATATTATATGCTATTATTCCATCTTTTATTGCGTTTTATAACTTGCCTCATCTGTGAATTGTTATTTCTGTTAATTGGTGCTCTTGTTTGTGTTATTTCGGTCTTAGGAAGCAGAATATCATTATTTTTAGTTTATCTGGCTTGTCTTTTGCTTTCAGCTGATGTGGAAAATCCCTGTTTCCCACCCACACTCCATTTCTGGGGCTCTCCTAAGTACTGTAGTTTCATTGGTTTCTGATTTTTCTTATTTTCTTAACTACTAGTTTTGTTTCCGTAGTCCCACTGTGTAATCTAAGCTAATTATTTGTGTTTCCGTTATAAATGTACATGAACGCTTCTGTTTATTCTCCTTCATTGTCTTAGAAGTCCTCTGGTAATCGAGGGAGCTATTCCCTTTTCCCTAATTCGACACCCGCTAACACCATACATGTGAACATTGGAGGCATCTCCCGTAGGAACTGGTCTCCCTCTACGTACGCTTATTGACCGTCATGCTGCTGTCAATATTCAGCGAAGACAATGAATTGAGCTGCATCCCGTGGCTAGTCATCCATTAAGCCAGCAGCATGATCATCGGACACGCACCACACTGCCTATGTTGGCTGCCACTACACCGCAACCCTGTCAGTTCCTTGTGCATAACTCAAGCAAGAGTCTGAACGATCACACAAAATAAACTTCCTCAACAGATTATGTACAACACTTTGTTCAACATTCAATGTTGGATTATTCGAACAGTAAACTAAAATTTAAATTCTCGTTAGAGCTCACTTCAACCGGCCCAAAACCGAGTGCGATAAGCAGGCAGGATTATATACAGTAAATTGGCGATGGAATACACTTCAAATGGGTTCTTGGAAAGAATTTAGACATGTGATAAACGAAACTGTCCTTTTTATAGGTAAATGCTCTTCGGCTTATTTCCTTGACCGAATCTCCATTAATTGTCATTTATATATTTGAAGAGCTTGCCGAACACACTAAAGTATTGGGGGAATGTACTCAACTTACTACTGAATTAGTAAATTAACCCACTTGTTTTAGACAGTGCATCAACCCTGCACAGTTGGAGTAAAAGACTTAACTTCATTTTCTCAGTTTGGAGCTCGAACGTTAAAATATATTCTGAATGACTATAAATTCTTCTAAACGAACACATTTGCCATTTTTCTCGAAGACAGAACCAAACAATTAAGGAATTATCTCTGAAGCTATTCCGATGAATATCTGCGATCATAGCAGAGCAAACAACATTTAGACACAGCGGTTAGCGAACAGAGCTCCAGGTGAAAATGAAACGATCTATTTCAGTCTCTAGAGGGAGAAACCCCCAGGAAATTGGGAGCGTCAGTTGCAGCTGACATAATATGAATGATTCTGTTATCAAATCCTTGTGGACAGAGCACAGAAGGAAAAGATCGTTCTGGAGAGTAATTGAATGCTGGCCGAAACGAGGAGAGCATATTGAATGAAGAGACAGTAAAATGGGAGAATAACATGTTATTGCGTTATCACGTGGGTATTCGGTTTTCTTATGAATCCCAAGTATATGATCCGAAATATAAAATGCCTAAAACTTGTAAATTTGAGCCTAGAATTTTGAAAGCAAGGTTGAGGACTTATACAAAAATATTGTAAATACGTAGATTTAAGGGAAAAATCTAAATTTTAGACCAGTGGTTTTTATCGTGGATTCGATCGAACGCCAGGAGTTCAGAAAGTTTGTTTCAAGGGCTCGGCGGATTGGTTCACCTCACTAATACAGTATATTGCTATATACTTGTTTGAATTTTAAGAAGAAACAGAAAATTTTATTTTTCCAACTACGAAGGGTTCGATGAACGCATGTATGGAACTTGTGGGGTTCAGTACCTCCAACAAGGGTAAGAATCACTGCTAGACAAACCGACCTGAAAAGATAGAGGCAGAACTAACTGTATGATAGTTTTATTTGAAAAATAATCCGTGTTTGCAAAATTCCGAGGTCTAAGGAGCTCAAAAAACCTAACAGGATAAATTGATAGTGGAATTTTCACCGCATAACAAAAAACATCATTCGTTGTTTAAACGAGGCGAAAATATCCAAAGCTCAATTCTACGAATTGCTTATCTATTCATGCTCTGTTCCTGTAATTTCTGTCTAGAACTAGCCATAAAACCGTTGCTCGAGGAATGTCGTGAAATAACTTGGTGCACTAAGAGATCAAGCTTAAACACAATATAAGAAAATGTACATAAATGTTGTTCGTCAATCTGATTGACTGAAAATAAATTTTCTGAAAATTCTTAAATATTGCAAATTTGATCATAATATTTTGCAGCGGCCTAGAGAACAGAAAACAATGAGACAGTATGCTTGGTGAGCATGTCTTAGGCCGCGTGGGAGACCACAAATAGAAGAATGAGCAAAGAAATTGTAACCTCTATGTAGTTTATATTTCCCGCGCTATAAATTCCACATCATATTATTACGTAAATTTGAATTCAATTTTTTTTTAAGTTATGAAGATGTACTCGGTCTCACAATGTGCAGCTCTTTTGTCTAGAAACAGATAGCATTTTGCCTTCAAAAACTTTAACTTGAACACACATAATTCAAAGCCACAGCAGCCGAGTTTAGATGAATTTATTACAGACATGACTCAACAGTTTTAATTTGATGACCGGGATATTATTAGCCAATCTATTGAATCTTAAATTCTTCGCGTTCATTCGAATTTTGATATGCTAAGGAATAAAGTTAAGAATCATTTTAAGTCGTCAATCCTCAGTGTAATGTGCGCGGCAGCATTATCGTTTGCCTTATTCATAAGTTTTTTCAGTCTGTCTAGCGTTTGAAGTTCTTAAGAATTTTGTCTAGTTCGTACTCAATCTATTTTAATGTGATAATTTTTTATTTAAATCAGGGTCAGAAAACGAATCCTTTATTTACGTCACTACTTTGCTTCTCTACTGACCGCACACGTTTTGTTTTCAATACGGTAAAACATTTTTAAATTTAACGTACTGTATTGTGGGGCAAGTATTAGAGCAAAAAAAAGTGTAGTCAAAATAAAATGAGTAAATATACGCGTTCAGAGTGGACATCTAATCAAATGCATAATAGCATACAATCGCTGTGAAAATTCAAACAAAAACGATCTTTTTTTGGTAGAGAATAATTGCTGCTATTGTTGGTGATGTGATGAAGAGCTGGAAGGACGGTGCATCTACGTCACTGTGTAAGAGTTGGGCCTTGTGTCAGCAAGGAATTTATAAAGCGAAACTTGAAGCGCCAAGGTATACGAAAAACTCCACTATTCAATTTAGAAACTGATTGCTTTATTTTCGTGAATTGAGAAATGAAACCAAGACTTGCTTTTCATTTGTAGAAAAAAAACATTGCAATTTTTGCGATTTATGTATTTATGAATTATTTACGAAATTTCCCAGAGCCTTCAAATTAATGCCGGTTCAAAGCCGGTTGACCCGTTGACATCCTCATTTCCCATGCTTTAATTTAGAATTTTTTTCTCTCGTGAGTTTCACACAGTCTGTAACTATCAAATTTTTCGTTTATTCTATAGTGTCTTACTTGCGGCAATATCTATACATGCAGTTAATGAATCAAAAAGGAGCCTTGAAATAAAATGATGAAGGTACATTCTATCGGAAAGGATTTTCATCATGAATTTTTACTCATTTCATCTTCCTGCATGCCTTAGAATGTGGAAGGTTACATGATTGTGAAATTTTTATTCACGTTCCGACAGATTGCTGTTTTCTTGGCCCCCTCATATTTGATTGTACTAGTGTATATTAATCATCCCAGAAATCCCAACCATGAAGTAATAGCCCCACTTCATCGCAATATCGTCATATTTTAACTGAAAAGAAAGCCTTCGATCTCAACATTCAGGGAGGATTGTCTCTAAACAGATGAGTTTTGGGGATAGCAATTTGGAAATTTTAGACCCAGCTCGTCCCACACTAGATCTCTGAATATCAAGTTCTTTGAATGTGTCTCTTCATGACGAGCAAATGAACGCGTGTGATTCGATATGAGATTTAAATAAACATTTGTGTCATTGAAATGTATCTGTGCTGTATGGTAATCTGAATGTAAAATACATCGAAGGAGGACTCTTGCGGAGTCCGAAGCACTTGGTAAGAGCAAATGTTTTAACTGACACAATTTATTTTCCACCTTTTCATCGTCTTTCTCCTGTCTTTTGTCCTTTACCTTCTCTTCCATAGCCTGTTCATGTCCTTCCTCATCAGCCCATCATCATTGCACGCACTCCACATTCTTCTCTTCAACTTTCTCCTTTTTCTCGCTCTTGCTTTTTCTTTTATCAGTAAATCTCACACGGGAAATTGTCTGTATCGGGGTAGAGAGCTACGAGCACTGAATTTCGATGGTGGTCGCATATTTCACCCTATTCTACTGCTTGCCTTACTTTTTTAGTGAAATAAATTCGAAAGCTCAATTTATCGATATAGTGGCTTCTTCGCGTGGTTTGCATATTTGAGCTCGTTTTCTCTTCAACTTGAGTGCAGTTTTACAGGTATATGACAGCAAGTAAGTGCGTTGAAAAGTTGCAACGAAATCATGCGTTGCGTAGCATTGTGGCAGAAATCTTTGAATACTTTTTCGGTTCGGTGGTGATGTAAAAAACTCGACTATTATGGATTTCTTGAGATAGCTCTTTATATGATTCTGTATGCCATAAAAATGGACTCTTCTGAATTATAGATTAAACTTATATCATTCAGAGGTCTCGCTCTGACTTTGGAAGTTTTAAAAATTGAGAAAATCCTTAGTGCAAATCGGAAATGACTATTTATATTTTCTTTCAGGGTTAGATCATGCAGTATAGACCCAAATGAAAATCGAGGACGTATCGCCGATGTGTTATGGCCGAGCAAGAGAAAACTTAAGGGACGTATCATCGGGAAATCGCCTCCGCATCGTTGGCGAAATGTCCACTTAGGGACGAACTTTTTGGCTCAGATACGTCCGCGGCCGTCCGCGACGATCATACATGCTAAGTCCATGCTACGTCCCTCTCGACCCATTTCACCGGCGATGCGAACATGATTCGCGGATAGCCATCCTTGAATTTGGCATTAAAAAAAAAACTTTCGGTCGCGCACAGCCGAGATTTATCGCCTATAAACGACCATCAAATACAAATTTATATATATATATATTTATATTTGAGGGTCGCAGAGAGGCGATAAATCTCGGTAATGCGCGGCTGAAAGTTATTGTCGAAAGTTGTCGTTTTGAACAGCAACACTCAAATATGTAATATATATATATTAAATATTTGAGTATTGCTCTTCAAAACGACAACTTTGCTGAGCGTGGCAGAGAGTTTCTAATGGCAAAGCTTAGTCAACACTCAAATGCTTTCCCCCGCAGTTTATTATGTAAAGAAACAAAAATACCGGCACATCTTGGCCGAAAATTAAGCACACCTGTCCAATTACAGCATTGACTGCGCTGTTCTTATTTCTACGATCACATACTGGACTCGCAGTTATTAAGACATGTTTTGACATTTAAGTTATTTTTTGCTTAAATTTTTTGACGTAAATGCATAGCACGATCGGCATTAAGCAAACAAAAAAGGTATAATTAAATATTTCATTAGAATTAATCCTTTACTGAAGCTAAATCTAGAATATTAGGATAAGCCTCCCTAGCCATATTAATGCGTTGAAAAGAGTGGAAGATGGAACACACAAATTTGTAGGGAATTAAGCAAACAGGGAATCTATGAACAAGGCGTGTCTACACACCTTGTTTTCACTTTTCAGAATCAACAAGATACACAGAAGTTTATGAAACATGATAGAAGTTATAGAAGAACGTAATAAACAGCAAAAAAGTCAGCAGTAAACTGCAAAAAATTGATCCGTAGTAAAACAAAAGCATATGAAATCAAAAGGAACGTCTACCTCACCTTCAGCTGGGCCTCAGAAATTCCCCTGGGATCGCTAGTTCCCATGGATTTAATAGTTGTTTGCCATGAGGGATCTAAACCTTCTGCGACACTTCATCTTAGAATACACCCTGTGTCTTTCCGTCTAACTCGAGTGAAACTGGCTCGTCAAAGGCTGGCGCAAAATTTTCAAATGTCCAAGTGATGGCTGGAAGATAAGTGACGGGTCTCTTGCCTCTCCTCCATCCCAGTCAACTAAACCTGGTGAAAAAAAAATAGTTGGTTATCAAGTATAGGATTCCTATCCAACGAATGAATATTCTGAGAACGAAATACCTTCAATAATTTCCTGGTCAAATTTTAGTGAGAATAAATGTTCCTCACAGCATAGGTTTGTAAAGTTTATCCTTCGTTTCAGGTTCTATATCAGTAGCTTTACTCATTTAATTAACAAGGGTATATATACTAGCTGGAAAAAACTTTCTCTGAGAAAAATATCGAATAACTTGTGTTTCAATAGTTCTACACATATTAGAATACAAAGATAATAACGGATTTAAGCTAGATTAGACAGAACAAAGCTATTGGTATCATATATCACAATGCGAGAAGACTAGGTGGGTAATTTTGTACATGATTGAAATTGCAGATGACTAGTTGTTACTGCTCACCATATTTTCGCATGTTAACGGCACCAGAGATAGAGGCAAAATGAAAAAACTACTGGAGGTTTCACGTCTATAAGCCACAGTTCTATTGATAATTTTAGAACAAAAATTTTTTTGTAATTTCGTTGAGGCTAGGTTTAAGTTTTTGACTTCTATTATTTGAATATGCTCCATTTTACAACATTATACAAATTTTTTGCATTTGAGCACAGATCTTCATTTGAGGGCTTACTGCTATGATCAACACGGAAATGATTAAAAATAGAACCTTAATATTTGCTCGAGGTTAATCTTAGCTTCAGTGTCATCCTAGTCATGCCAATGCAACATTTATTGAAAGACTTGCGTTCTATCCTATTACATTCGAACTGATATATCACATTGCTTCTGCCAAGGTCACTGACTCCGGATCTGGAAATATTGTTTCTAACTAGGTCACTGCTTTTGTGATTTTGTAGTACACACGAAGTTTGATTGATATATCTGGATTTATGGGTTTCACGAAAGCATCCACAACATTTTGGAAGACACGTTCATCAATTTTGTAATTGCCATGCATTTGATTTTCATATAATATATTTATGTTTCGCATAATATCCCGGATTATGGTCCTCATTCAAAATTCGATTAACAATGTTACCAATTCCATCAATAAGCGTATTATAGAAATTGTTTCTAACTAGCAACCGCTTACATCGTAGCATTTCTGAGTGAAAACGAGTCCAGCTGTTGCACACTTCATAAGTGCTCTTTAACAAGGTATGGATAACGCCTTCTTAATACACATGCGCTGCATCACAATCGTAGTGTCTGGTTCCACCACCATGCGAGGGCGTTACATACACAGTTATGCGAAAAGCACCCTTAGATTCTTCAACTGAAACGTCAAGAAATGGCGCTTCCCATTTACACCAAGCTCATACGTTAACGTAACACCGGATTATCAGTCATTCAATTTCTCAATATCTCCAACTGCTCTACCATCTCAATTTCAACGATAATATCGTTCCACGTACCTTCCGTATAAAATCGGCTTCACCGGTATAGAGATCAAGGCATAGAAGCACTGCACATTCATAAACTTTAACCTACCCTCAACGAAAATACAAATTATTTTTTGCTCTAAAATTGTTCTGTAGGACTGTGTCTTAGACGTTTGGAACCTCCGGTAAATCGTCCATTTCGCCTCTATCTCTGGTGCCGTTACCATATGAATATCTGGTGATCAATAACTAGGCCTCTGTAATTTTAATCTTGCACAAAATAAGTCCTATCTAGTCATATCACAATGGGATTACCAATATTTATATTCAATCATATGTAGCTTAAGTTTTGGATTGACGGAGTTTTTATCGAAGTGACTGTTGGTTTTGTCTTTGGCATCCAGAGGATGATGTGAGTAACATCGAAACGTTACCTTTTAAAGACTGATTAAAGAATTTTTAAGAAATTGAGCGTTCATTTTAGTAAAATGACATGTGACCATCTTTGTATTCCAACACGTGGAGAACTGAAACAATTTCGCTAAGTTGAAAAGTTGGAAAATAAATTGTATTAGAATAATAAAAAACATCTCTATTATACTATCAATCTGTCGTTATAAGCACATGAAAAAATTTAATTCAAGTGCTACGTGCGCAATGAACATGGTAAATAATGGTCAGTTGAGACAATACCCGTATCCAACACTCTCCTCATCCCCATTTAATAACAGGCTACACTTAGTATCGCTTCAAATGACTACTGCCATCATTAACACTTCAAGGGTCAGGTGCTCTTGATTGTATGATTTCGAGCTTCTTCACATTCTTTTGACAAACTGCTTTCGCGAATGAAAATAATTTACATCGATTTTAAGGCCATATATTAAAACTCAAATAAAAGCACAGTGGTTGCGATGCAACTTACCTTCAGAGCTTTCTGAATGAGAGCTTTCATCGGTGTCGTTGCTTTGTTCTTCCCGAAACATCTTTCTCAGCTCGAACCCGTCTAAGGGTACCTTCCGGGATTTCGACCTTTTATCGTCCGATTAGCTTGAAAATTGGTCAGTATATGAATTTTTTTAAAGTAAACCTTTTTTATTCATGTAATTTTTTTCGACTTAGGCCTAATTTTTTCATTTTTTTAATACAAATGAGGTTTTTGATACATTTTTATATATATTTTAAGACGTATCTCCTCACTGAATTTTGACGCTAGAACAAAACCAAAGACAGTTTTAGAATCCTTGGGGCATGTCTAACAAAGTTACAATTTACAATTTGAACATTTTGAAAATGGTTTTTGTGATATGCAAAAATTTATAACATCTCAAACCATTATTTTTGGGTTTGGATCCATTTAAATTTTTTGGTTTTCTCAAATTTGAATGCAACAAATTATAACCTTGTTAGAAATGTTTCAAGGATTCTAAAACTGTCTTTGGTTTTGTTCTAGCATCAAAACTCAATGAGGAGATACAATTTGAATGGTAGAAATTTATTAGTATTCATGAGAGCCCAGAAACAAAATATACTATTGAATTGCAATATCACTGACAATTTACGTACATGAATGCAGTTTCTTTGATCTATTTATAAGTGAGAATAATGTGCAATATTTTCCATGTAAATTTCAATGTAACATAAGAAACATCGTGCACAAAAACAAATAGAAATATGTTTTATTTGAGTACTCACCATGTACCTCATTTATATAGGTCCGGGATTTTCAACTTTGTTCGTCCGATTCGCTTGAAAATATGGTCAGTATATGTATTTTTTTAAAGTAAACCTTTTTTAATCATGCAATTTTTTTTATTTAGGCCTAATTTTTCTTACTAAAAATGAGTTTTTTGCTACAATTTTATGTATATTTCAAGACGAATCAACTCATTGAATTTTGATGCTAGAACAAAACCAAAGACAGTTTTAGAATCCTTGGAACATTTCTAACAAAGTGATAATAAGTTTCATCCAAATTTGAGAAATTAAAAAATTAAAATGGATCCAAATCCAAAAATAATGGTCTGAGATGTTATAAAGTTTCGCATCTCACAAAAAAAAATTCAAAATGTTCAAATTTTAAATTATAACTGTTAGAAATGTTTCAAGGATTCTAAAACTGTCTTTGGTTTTGTTCTAGCATCAAAATTCTATGAGTAGTTACGATTTGAATGGATCTTTTTCCGACACAAAAAAGAAACATACTCAATTTTTTATGATTTCAGCCCCCTTTTGGACCCCCCTGAAGGGGGTTCTGGTGTCCGTAGCGCCATAATATTTCATGGCACAATAACCCATACCATGAGGATCCTTATCCGACAAGAAAAAAATTTGAGTCATGGGTGCCGCGGAGGCCCAATTTGGCCTCGGATAGTACCCTTAGAGGTATCGCCCAAACTTGATACTGCTGCTGCTCTTGTTGTTGTAGAATCATTGGAGGCAGAAGAAAAGAAAAGAAAGAAAAAAAATAAAAAACAATTATTTCCAATAAAGTACAAACATGAAACGTCGATACATTGGATTTTAAAACACCTTAACCTAAAGGCATCCTTAATTGAGAATGATACATTGGTATTGGGATACCCGTGTAAAATGTTGAATCAAAAAATGATTGACAGAAAAGCACATCAAAAATGAGTTCCTTAGCTCTGCCTAATCTGACTTTGACAGTGCATTTGAATATAAGTCACTAAGAGAACACAATACTCGTAACGCTTAGTTGAAAAATGTTTTCGTTCGTGCGCATTCAAATTGAAATAAGAGCAAAAGTCGCGTTTAAATACCTTAAACACGGAGACCCTTAATTGCTATTCATACATGGTTATCGTAATGACCATGTTAATTAAGTGTTGAGACAAATAATGATTTAGATCCTTAATTGCTATTCATCCATGGTTATCGTAATACACATGAAAATTGTCGATAACATGATTCGGAGAAAAGCACGAAAAAATGAGTTAATCTTCGTCGCGGTAGACGGATTCTGGGAATGCATTTAAAATACAGGTGACTAACGAAAGCATAATCCATGTGACGCATTGCTGAAAACCCTCTCGTTAGTGCGTACTCGTATTGAATTATGAGCAATTGGAACGTAGGAACTAGTGATACGAGTGTGAGGGATTAATGTTA
>JACJUY010002058.1:40432-52218 GCA_014220935.1 Platorchestia sp. MABIK
ATGCTTCGTCCCTGCTCGACCCATTTCACCGGCGATGCGCACATGATTCGCGGATGGCCATCCTTGAATTTGGCATTAAAAAAAACTTTCGGTCGCGCACAGCCGAGATTTTTCGCCTCTAAACGACCCTCAAATACAAATATATACATATTTATATTTGAGGGTCGCTGAGAGGCGATAAATCTCGGCTCTGCGAGGCCGAAAGCTTTTGTCGAAAGTTGTCGTTTTGAAGAGCAACACTCAAATATTCAATATATTTTATATATTAAATTTTTTGAGTGTTGCTCTTCAAAACGACAACTTTGCTGAGCGTGTGTAGTGTCGTACTATCGACACAACTTGATGTATTTTCAGCGGTAGCTGCAAACTACCAATGTAGGAGCTACAGTATGAGAAGCCGTAAACTTTTACGGAGCAAGGGAAAGTAAAAGCACAGCAAGGCTCCTAATAATGTACTGATTCCGTCGGTGACAGACCTTCCTTAAAACTAGCAACGCCCGGAAGTCAAACAAGGACTTTCCGGAGCTCGTAAAGTTCGTAATGGCAAGACACCATAAAGGACTTCCGTCGGTCAGAGTTCCGACCGTTTATGGCTCTTCCGGCTCCAAGACCCAGCGAGACAAAGACAACCGGCTGTGCTCACTTCACACGGCACATCCCGAGATATAACAGCGTGGCAGAGAGTTTCTAATGGCAAAGCTTAGTGAACACTCAAATGCTTACCCCCACAGTTTATTATGTAGAGAAACAAAAATACCGGCACATCTTGGCCGAAAATTAAGCACACCTGTCCAATTACAGCATTGACTGTGCTGGTCTTATTTCTACGATCACATACTGGAATCGCAGTTATTAAAACATGTTTTGACATTTAAGTTATTTATTGCTTAAATTTTTTGACGTAAATGAAAAGCACGATCGGCATTGGGCACCCTAAAAATGTATAAATAAAATATTTCATTAAAATTAATCCTTTACTTAATTAAGCTAAATCTAGAATATTAGGATAAGCCTCCCTAGCCAAATTAATGCGTGGTAGAGTGGAAGATGGAACACACAAGTTTGTAGGGAATTAAGCAAACAGGGAATCTATGAACAAGGCGTGTCTACACACCTTGTTTTCAGAATCAACAAGATGCACAGAAGTTTATGAAACATGATAGAAGTTATAGAAGAACGTAATAAACAGCAAAAAGTCAGCAGTAAACTGCAAAAAATTGATCCGTAGTAAAACAAAAGCATATAAAATCAAAAGGAATGTCTTCCTTACCTTCAGCTGGGCCTCAGAAATTCCCCTGGGATCGCTAGTTCCCATGGATATAATAGTTGTATGCCCTGAGGGGTCTAAACCTTCTGTGACACTTCATCTTAGAATACACCCTGTGTCTTTCCGTCTAACTCGAGTGAAACTGGCTCGTCAAGGGCTGGCGCACAATTTTCAAATGTCCAAGTGATGGCTGGAAGATAAGTGACGGGTCTCTTGCATCCCCTCCATCCCAGTCAACTGATCCTGTTGAAAAAAAAATAGTTGGTTATCAAGTATAGGATTGCTATCCAACGAATGAATATTCTGAGTTCGAAATACCTTTAATAGTTTCCTGGTCAGATTTTAGTGAGAATAAATGTTCCTCACAGCATAGGTTTGTATAGTTTATCCTTCGTTTCAGGTTCTACATCAGTAACTTTACTCATTTAATTAATAAGGATATATATACTGGCTGGAAAAAAAACTTTGAGAAAAATATCGAATTACTTGTGTTTCAATAGTTCTACTCATGTTGGAATACAAAGATAATCACGGATTTAGCTAGATTAGACAGAACAAAAATATTGGTATCATATATCACAATGCGAGAAGACTAGGTGGGTAATTTTGTACATGATTGAAATTGCAGATGACTAGTTGTTACTGCTCACCAGATATTAGCATGTTAACGGCACCAGAGATAGAGGCAAAATAAAAAAACTACTGGAGGTTTCACGTCTATAAGCCACAGTCCTATTGATAATTTTAGAACAACAAATTATTTGTAATTTCGTTGAGGCTAGGTTTAAGTTTATGACTTCTATTATTTGAATATGCTCCATTTTACAACATTATACAAATTTTTTGCATTTCAGCACAGATCTTCATTTGAGGGCTTACAGCTATGATCAACACGGAAGTGATTAAAAATAGAACCTTAATATTTGCGCGAGGTTAATCTTAGCTTCAGCGTCATCCTAGTCATGCCAATGTAACATTTATTGAGAGACTTGCGTTCTATCCTGTTACATTCGAACTGATATATCACATTGCTTCTGCCAAGGTCACTGACTCCGGGTCTGGAAATATTGTTTCTAACTAGGTCACTGATTTTGTGATTTTGTAGTACACACGAAGTTTTATTGATATATCTGGATTTATGGGTTTCACGAAAGTTTCAACAACATTTTGGAAGACACGTTGATCAATTTTGTAATTGCCATGCATTTGAATTTCAAATAATATATTTATGTTTCGCATAATATCCCGGATTATGGTCCTCATTCAAAATTCGATTTAAAAAGTTACCAATTCCATCAATAAGCGTATTGGAGAAATTGTTATTAACTTGCAACCGCTTACATCGTAGCATTTCTTAGTGAAAACTAGCCCAGCTGTTGCACACTTCATTAGTGCTCTTTAACAAGGTATGGATAACGCCTTCTTAATACACATGCGCTGCATCACAATCGTAGTGTCTGGTTCCACCAGCATGCGAGGGCGTTACATACACAGTTATGCGAAAAGCACCCTTAGATGCTTCAACTGAAGCGTCAAGAAATGGCAGCTTCCCATTTACACCCAGCTCATACGTAAACGTAGCACCGGATTATCAGTCATTCAATTTCTCAACATCTCCAACTGCTCTACCATCTCAATTTCAACGATAATATCGTTCCACATACCTTCCGTATAAAATCGGCTTCACCGGTATAGAGTTCAAGGCATAGAAGCACTGCACATTTATAAACTTGAACCTACCCTCAACGAAAATACAAATCATTGTTTCCTCTAAAATTGTTCTGTAGGACATTGTCTTAGACGTTTGGAACCTCCGGTAGATCGTCCATTTTGCCTCTATCTCTGGTGCCGTTCCCCATGAAAATCTGGTGATCAATAACTAGGCATCTGTAATTTTAATCATGCACAAAATAAATCCTATCTAGTCATATCACAATGGGATTACCAATATTTATATTCAGTCTGATGTAGCTCAAGTTTTGGATTGACGGAGTTTTATCAAAGTGACTGTTTGTTTTGTCTTTGGCATCCCGAGAATGATGTTAGTAACATCGAAACGTTGCCTTTTAAAGACTGATAAAGAAATTTTTAAGAAATTGAGCGTTCATTTTAGTAAAACGATATGTGACTATCTTTGTATTCTAACACGTGGAGAACTAAAACAATTTCGCTAAGTTTAAAAGTTGAAAAATAAATTGTATTAGAATAATTAAAAAACATCTCTATTATACTATCAATCTGTCGTTATAAGCACATGAAAAATCTAATTTAAGTGCTACGTGTGCAATGAACATGGTAAATGATGGTCAGTTGAGACAATACCCGTATCCGGCACTCCCTTCATCCCCATTTAATAACAGGCTACACTTAGTATCGCTTCAAATGACTACTGCCATCATTAACACTTCAGGGGTCAGGTGCTCTTGATTGTATGATTCCGAGTTTCTTCACATTCTTCTGACAAACTGCGAGCGCGAATGAAAATAATTTACATCGATTTTAAGGCCATATATTAGAACTCAAATAAGAGCACAGTGGTTGTGATGCAACTTACCTTCAGAGCTTTCTGAATGAGAGCTTTCACCGGTGTCGTGGCTTTCTTCTCCCCGAAACACCTTTCTCAGCTCGAACCCGTTTAAAGGCATCGCCCAAACTTGATACTGCTGCTGCTCTTGTTGTTGTAGAATCATTGGAGGCAGAACAGACACTGCCGAGGTATTCTTAATTATTCAAGGTAGGTATCCCCTGATAATTCACCACGTGATTTTAAGCTTCCCCTGTCAGTAGGTTATGCGTTATTGCAGAGGCCAATTTAAGATTCCTGCGCTTTTCTGCTGCCTCGATGATAGTTCACCACACGGTTAGCTATTTATTCATAATGCTAATATCACTGTCAATATCGAGTGTAACGTTATCATAGTTAGGTCAATCAATAAACATCTATATTCATTTCACAGTAGATTACATCTATTGTTGTTGGATAATCAAGCGTAAATAATGCCCCAAAAATAACAAACGTTTCGGATTACCCATGATATGAAAGTATGACAGCGCCTGCCATACTTTGCATTGACTCATGATGGGAAATTATCCTAATCAGTGTATGCAAGGTTTAGAATCTATGTAAGAAATCCCGTAAAATAAAATCCAGAAAAATAATTTCATTTTCACATTTACCTGATTCAAAAACGATATTGAACATTAATTGCGCCCGTTCAATTCTGTTTATAAATCATAAATAATTATACCAGGAAAATCGTATCCATCCTTCAAGAAAATTCATCAAGAAACAGAAATTCTAAATCAATCAACCAAATTCATTATTAACATACCGAAAACGGTGCTGATTAAATCATTACTGACTCGACTCTCCACTAGAATTACTAGAATCGATTTCACGAAACCAATTTTATCTTTTTAACGTAACTCAGGGCTCCGATATCATGAATGTGTTAACAACTCAAAAATGAAGAAAAAGAATGAAAACAGTGAACTTAAACTCAGTGAACTTGCCAAATATTTATCGTATGTCTCCCATCCTCTCAAAACATAGCACAAAATAATTTCTTTATGACAAGTCATTTGATTTCAGATCTTTAAAAGTCGACAACGCAGGCCATTCTAAATCATCTTCGATAATTTGTTTTCATATTGTCTTCCATTTAGTTTCTTTCCGTTTCTCCATTTTCGGAAACAAACCTATTACTCTCGAAGTTGCAATGCTATGGCATTAGAGGGGTTATTCAGAAATGATTCAACTCATACATGACATGACGAATCGAAACCATGTGTTGTCATTGGTAAGGCTCTATCAGAACTACTATCAACCGTGTTGTTTCTCAAAGAACAGTTTTGGGTCTCCACCAGGTTTTGATATTTATCAGTGATGCAGTTCAATGTACTCCATTTTTCAAATTCATGTTTTTTACTGACGATAGTACACTTGCTACGACTCTAACTATTGAAAACAACATCTCACGGACTAAAAGAATAAATACTGAACTGGAAAAATTTTGTATGCGTCTCAACGCAAATAAAATATCCATTAATTTTGATCGATAACGAAAAATACAATCTGTTTTATAAGCAAACTATATCTTGCATCATAATCAGTGATGGCCAGCCAGATAGAAGCGACTAATTAAAGAAAATATCGAAGTATTTTTACCAACTAAAAGCTATCTTTGAAAGTCCATGTTTCATATTAGAACTAAATAAGCTGAATCTGTAACAATTCTCGATGACGCTACAAATGGTTCATTTGAGGATGTTTTGAAAATATTGTGCCTAGCGTCAATACATTCATTTCTGCGGTGCGTATAAGAAGCGAAAAATGGAGCTGATAAAAAACGAGCCAACTCTTAAGTACAATAGAAGCCAACAGAACAGTGAGGAACCGATTCATTCGAACTCCTGAAAATATTTGACCCTTCACAAATCTAAACTTTTCTAATGTTTCTTGGCCAAACTGATTGTCAAAGACAAATGAAAGCGATAATGATCTTATAACATTCACCGGTCGTTCAAAATCGCCATTAAAACCTGAAAAACAGAAATAAGTTCTTACTTCTCGACTATTTCAAAATGTAATTGCAATCAGTTTCTAAATCTTGAATGCAAAACTAAAAACTCTTTCCCTTCTGACATCCTGAAATTTTTCGAAACTTATCTTGAACTTTACTTTTTATCAATGGGCCGCTGAAACAAATGTTCATTGAAATTCTTCTTTCATACAATTGAAATCTAATAATCGATTAATCAAATCTATGCCAAAAATCAAATGAAATAAATTTAATTCCATGCAACGGATCACATCTTAAGCCCAATCTAATATGATGTTCTTTCTTGGCTCATTCAATCTACTGAAAATTCACTTAGAAGTTCCGAAACTGATTCAGGGCCACAAGTGGCTAAATTTAAAACTTATTCGTAGAAGTTGATATTACTACACACTTGTGGTAATAAATAACTTGAATTGTTTAAGGAAACGGCATCCCTAAAAAATTCATTCTACTATGGAGCTTGAAGCTTTAAACTATACAAGTTTTCATTTTGTAAAATAAACGGCTGTGGTTTCGAACATTTTTTCCATTTTAGTAATACAACTTTTGAAAAATAACGGAATGTGATTTTCAAATTCCTTCTTCGCGAGTTTTTGACCAAGCCAAAACGAATTGCGCCACTGAATTTAGAGCGATCCGTTATTTTAGTTTATTTTCTGAGTTTCTTAGAATTGAAAATGGAAAGGAATCGAAAATTGCTTCCAGTAAATTTATGATTTATTGCTCCATAAGCTACCCTTTTCCCAAATAAGTCAAATAACACCTTGAATATAAAATAAATTGAGAAATACTATGGAATAACAATATTTCCCGTTCATTGTGAAATATATGCCATTGCTCTATTTCCAAAACCTGCACGAAGAGCAACCCTCCACATAACTGTTAAAAAAATTAAACTACCCTTCAGCTCACCAAGTGACGAAACAGTTCTAAGCATTAAAGCAAAAACGGTTAGCACAAATTCGTTTTAGAAGTTTAAGCTAGTAAAAATTGGAATTATGCCAATAGAATGAAACACACCGAATAACCATCAATAAAATTAATTTTAAAATCCATGTTTAGAGCTTATGCATCATTACTTAAGCATTATTCTTTCACAATCATTGCGAACCACTTAAACCCACACCGCCTCTCGCAAAATCAAATTGAGGACTAAGATTTGAACTAACGCCTGTGCTAAGCTATCGCTGGGCCGCTGGCCCGACTCGGAGCCTTGGACTCGCTGTTTCAAGAATGAACCCGCTTGCAAAGCTAATTTTTACCCTAAAAAAGTGAAGTTTTACTGTTCAGTAGCGTAAGCTTTGAATATTCTGAACTAATTTTTCCAAAGAATACATAATACTAAACGAAACATTTTGAAAATATTTCACCTGAGTGTGTGTGTGCAAGGCTGCAAGGTAGATGACATTTTACTTTGTTATTTAATTCTGATATAAACGCACAATGCTAGGGTAATTTTTACCTTTATCCTCAATAATTATTGGTCTGCCTGCGATTCATAGTCGATGCATGGTCGATGTTCTATCATTTATCGATCTCGTGTTCACCTATCCGCTTCCCTATCTCGTACGAATTTCTTTTCCAGACATAGGTTTTTTATAGGTCTTTTCAGTTTTTCAATACTTCTCGTTGATGATGAAATCTTAGTTTTAAATTGAATTTATAAAATAATTGATCATTAGTCTTTGTGAAAAGTGCTCTGGTATATGACGTATGTAAAAAATGCACCCATCGACTAAATTCGTTTCATTTAAGGTGTAAAATTTTGCGGCGTTGCTAAAATATAGTAATTTTTCAAGTTAAAATATTTGAAATAAAATCAAACTAACTACTTTTCATGACAATTGTGAAATACTGAGTAATGAGATTGATCTTAAAATGAAGTAGATCTTGAAATTTAACTCCTGCGTAATTTCCAAGCTATTTCAGCTGATGTGTGACAAATTCACGAGTACATTCATAGTGTACCATTTTCATGTCAATTTAGATCAAAGCAACTTTCAATTGACATGAATGGAATTTAGTTGATCATTAGTGTAGTGTAATTTGAGAGGAATAATTCTTGGCATGTCATTATTGATAATAGGCAAGTTTTGCAGTACATATTTCAGATCATCTATGTGTACATTTTACTGTTTACAACCTATTTTTACAATAGGTAGATATGTACGGAAAATTAATATATTTTAAAATTTGTTTGGTATTGAAAGAAAATCTTATCTAAAACAATGTAGTACTAATTTCTTGAAAAACATTCCTAATAAAATATTTATACAGCCTAATTATATTTCCTTTCAAAAGCAGTCCTATTTATACACGTTTATCTGAACGGGTGGTCTAGACAATGTGACTTACTTTAGGATTAACGTTCGCTCAGTTTACAATGCAAGAGCATGACTACGCCTAGAAAATTGTGCGATAAATAAAAATATAAAAATAAAGTGTGAAAAAAAATAAAATGAATATTTCTAGTATTTTGGACAAAGGTTAACCAATATTCATTTATGATAGATCCAATTACATTAAGAATAAGACAAATTTTCGATATTTGACTGAAATTTCATTCATGACAATTCAAATTTTGCATCGGAAGACAGTCAAATTTGTTTCTGATACACTTCATTACTTATGTGACAAATAGACATTCTTGATAACAAATATCATAGCCTTGACGATAAATTAGATATAATTGATTACGAATTATGCCTCCTTGATGACATATGATATTTCATCGGTGACAATTTAGATATCCATTGCGGGGAATTAGATAGCCTTTGTAATAAATTAGATAACCTTTCCAACAAAATAGATCTCCTGCCTTCCTAATTAGATATCCTTTGTGACCATTAGATATCCTTCACACATACGTGCATAGAATTGTTGCACGGCTGCATGTAAAAAAACGCAAAGGAAAAATTCGGGATTTAAGTGAAGCCCTTACCTCAAATACTGCATGTTCAACAAACTTTCAGCGGTTAGGGGCAAAATGTTCCTAAGATTCTCTAAGTGTTAGCGACAAAACCTGTATACGTATTCATGTATATAATTCCTTATTTGCGACTTGTTCAATATTAGCTAGGAAAATATAAACAGTTGCTTAACGATCGGTTCAGATTTTCCTTTGAATTAATAAAATGTACCTAATGCAGTACTTATATCACATGTTTTTAAAAAGAAATGGGTAATTTTAACTTTATCGAATATTTCAGAATGTAGTCCTATCTGTGATGTGCCGCGTGCGCTGGCAAAGATACAAACACATAAATATACATACAAGTAAACGCACCAATGCTTCTATTGTACAACACAGGTAAGTGTTCATTCACATTGATATGAACATTTTTGATGGAGACAATTTTAAAACATGCGACATTTAGTTTCAAGCTTGGTGCAGTGTACACAACAACGTAAAAACACGTGTTTGATGGCTTATGTCCGTCCATTGTACGGCCAAAATTCAACGATGTTTGTATAACTGTAAACCACCGATGGCCGTCCTTAAATATTACGGCCATAATCAACTGAAAATTTTGCAGCCTCAAATCATATCTGGCCAGCTTCGAATACGCCGTCCGTGCTCGACCATGAGGTGTTAAGAGCGCGGAAAGAGTTACAAGGCTGAGCCGGCCTACTTGGCTTCTGTCTCGTCCCTTATCAACCGTCTCATCCTTAATTCACCGGCGACACGTCCTTGATTTTCAATTGGGATGTCAGTGCATTGAAATTGTTCCTTTGGGCCCATTCACGAATTATCTTGGCTGCATTCTTAAAAGCATTATCTTGTTGAAAAAGCAATTCAGATCAAAAATAATATTTATCAGCACATAAATGCAAGCCTCAAAAAATCTCTCGATATTTCGCTTCATCCATATTTTCAATGAACATATTTAATTCTTCAGCACCATTAGATGCAAAGCAACTTCATGCCATTGTGCTCCCACCACCACATTTCTAGATCAAGTTGTTGTTCTTGTGAGATTAGGCTGTTCCAGCTTTCTCCGAACATGAGAGTCAACATTATGGCCAAAGTAAGGATCTGTCTTGCTTCCATCATAGCATCAAAATTCATGTGAAAAATACTATCGAAACTACAATAATAATTTTGAATGGTATTTCTTCAGTAATGGGGCTTACGAGGAGTTTTCTAGGTTTGAGTGACCACCGCTGAAGTTATAACTACATCTTGTTCTGACATCACCATGCGTTTCAGCAACCCTAAAATTTTTCAGGTCATTTTTTGTCGCTAACGGATGTTTTAACACTACGTAACATGTTTCCTGAACTTCACATTGAAATCTTCTGAGTGCCGCGCATTTTAGAAGCTTTTTCTGTAGTCACAATTATTTCTTATTCATCCACAAAGTAGCTTACAGCTTTTAACCTTCAGTGCACACTCAGATTATTCGAAATATTTCAGTGCTTTATTTATGCAGTTTGCACTTATGAAACACCATACTTCACAACTTTTTGACATAAAAGCCCTTCACTCCTGCTCGTAAGTGAGTTTTATTCTAACATAAAACTAGTCATAGGATCTCCCGATAACGCTTATCACATACCGTTCAGGCTTTTCCAAAAGTTGTCAGTATTCACTACTTTTCTTGCCATCCATCATACCAAAACATAAGTGAATCGTATTTCAGAACGTGTTTAAGTAGCTGTATGAATACTCATTGTAATATGTATTTCATGAATCAATGAGTGATTGTTTACGTATAGAAACAAATTTTCGACGCCCATTGATGGGTATCAGTGTATATGATACTATACGAGTTTCACGATTGAATTTATTCAGAAACTGCAATGAAATAAAGTTTTAACTACCCAAATAGTTCTTTCACATCACTGTTCACGGGTTCATAAAATCTCACGAGTTACCTTGGTAATTCTCTAGCAGGTACAGTAGTTTTATCACTGCTTTATGCAGCATTGCAACTAAATCGCCTTTAACCAACGCAAATCTTCAAGAACAGTGTTCTTCTTTCTTCTGAAGTCACAGAAATATGCAGATCACAAATTTTCCTTCAATAGGAAAATACGTCAATAAAAAGGGAAAAAATGTATTGGCTTGTGGTATGGTTTCCTCTCATTTTTAATGTTTTTTTTTTTTGTGTCATGTTAGCAACGGTGATGATATAGAAATTTAGATTCTTCAAATTCACATTCTTCAAATCCATTCATAAGCAAAATTTAATCACATTGACTTATGAAGGATAGTTTCATTCATTAGCCTGGAGGCCATCACACCGAGCTATATTATCGTATATTCATCAAAGGGTAAATTTGAATGATAACACTTTTCTTCTACTGTATTACAGTTTCAGGATTTGTCCCGAATGACACTAAAGCACCATAATTTTTACTATTATGTTAATTATTATGCATGATTCATCATGAATTAAAAAGGTTCATTCATTCAAATTGAAAATTTAATATTTTGATAATTGTCTATTCTTCGATCAGAAAATTTTCATCTTGCGTTGGCTGCGCCATCGAAAAATGACTGCGCGTAAGCCCGTGAAAATGAAAGTCAAAACAGTGCAGTGAATCACCGGAGGGCGCCCAATGTTGTCGGTTATGCGCTCGGATGCATTATCCATGCATTGATCAATCAACGCAGCGATCAAGAGATGAGCTCTCCCTTCTCTTTTGAAATTAAGGAGCTCGATGAAAGTCATTGAAATTCATGAGCCAAACATCGATGCTCACACCTGCGGGCCTGCTACGCCATTCTGCCGTGGTCACTACGGGAGTCGAACGTTGCTGCAGCTGTGCCATTCAGACTCAAAGATATTTCCAGTCATTTTAAGCTCCGTCAGCGTCATGAATAATTTATCAGTTTCATCATGGTTCTGTAATACAGTTTTGATTCTTCCTTAGTTGGCTGCTTCTTCACCTATATTATTTTCAGTTCTTACGAAAAACAAACGTTTGTAGAATTATTCGATTGCTTCATC
>JACJUY010002058.1:55830-66018 GCA_014220935.1 Platorchestia sp. MABIK
AACTTTCCAATGGCCGGACAGCTGATAGACCTGATATAACTGCAAGAGTGTTTAGACTAAAACAGCAGCAATTACTATGTGACATAAAATCTGGAGTTCTTGGAAAACTCATCGCTCATGTGAACACGATAGAATTTCAGAAAAGAGGATTGCCTCATTGTCATTGTTTGTTTATTTTAGACAATACTTATGATACGTGGCAAGAAATTGATAAAGTTGTTTCCGCTGAACTTCCTTATCCTGAAAACACAAACACCACGCATCTATACAATTTGGTTTCAAAATACATGGCACACGGCCCGTGTGGAAGAGATAACCCAAGTTCACCCTGCATGATTGATGGAAAATGCAGCAAAAATGATCCCAAGAACTAAAATTCACAGACTTCAGTGGCAAACGATGCTTACCCAAATTATCGTCGTAGAAGTCGTGCAGCAGGTGGGTTCATAACTACTATACAAGTTGGAAACAGCACAGTTAATATTGATAACCGCTACGTTGTTCCGTACAACGCATGGTTATTGCAAAAATACGAAGCTCATATCAATATTGAGTGATGCGCTTCAGTAAAAGCAGTAAAATATCTCTAAAATAACATTTATAAAGGGGTTGATCAGGCAACTGTTTCTCTGCATAGAGAAGACGATCGTGTCCGCATTGATTTTTCTAACGGTATGGAACGTGATGAAATAACTCGTTATGAAAATTGCCGCTATATTGGAGCGACGGAGGCGAGCTGGAGATTATTCGAATTTCCTATTCAAGAGAGGCAACCTGCAGTTGGATGTTTACAGTTACACCTGCCTAATCAACAGCACGTCATTTATGATCCACACCATGCACAAATAGCTTTAGAAGAAAATAGAGCTACAAAGCTGACAGCATACTTCCAAATGAATCAAGAAGATCCACTAGCAATAGATATCCTTTATTGTGATTTTCCTCAGTACGACACATGGATTAATACGGATAAAACGTGGCAAAGAAGACAAACGGAAGATGTCCCAGTAGCAATTGGACGAGTGTACTCAGTACACCCGTCACAAGGAGAATTGTTTTATCTCAGATTGTTATTGCACAATAAAGTAGGAGCAACGAGTTTTGAAAATTTGCTGACAGTCAATGGCACCATTTGTGAAAGTTTTAAGCATGCATGTCAGATGATGAATTTATTAGAGAATGATCATGAATGGGAGCAATGTTTGTCAGAAGTAAGATCTACCCACTCGGCAAATCAATTGAGGACATTTTTTGCCACTATTCTTCTTTTCTGTTCTCCTTCTGAACTACTACGATTATTGAGCATGTTTCGTAAAGATCTTTATGAAGATTATTTGCAACATGCGAGGCAACAGCATATATTTTAAGAAGAAGCTATTGAACTATCATATAATAATTTGCTGTGTGACTTGGATAATCACTTGGCACAGTTTGCGAATTTCTTTTGGACTTCCTGCTGCTAATCATGAAAACAGAAGACGCCTTGCAGCTCAACGTGAGGAGGAAAATGATCCAAATGCAGAAGAATTTTTTCGAATAACATCATTAAACTGAACTTCGAACAACAAAATATTTTTGAAACCATTTAACGTAAATTTTATAGAAATGAAGGTGGCTTGATATTTTTAGATGCACCAGGTGGTACTGGAAAAACATTTCTCCTCAATGTATTGTTGTCCTATGTTCGTAAGAATGGACACATTGCAAAAGCTACAGCCTCATCAGGGATTGCTGCAGCGCTTCTGAAACTTGGCCGCACAGCTAACTCCCGATTCAAGTTGCCAATACCAATTAATTGTAATTCAACATGCCAAATATCCCCAAGTGATGCAACAGGTCGTCTTTTACGCAACGCACGATTAATAGTTTGGGACGAAGCTCCAATGTGTCATCGCTACCTATTTGAAGCACTGGATAGAACATTAAAAGATATCATGGATAATCACTTATTGTTCGGCGGTAAACCAATTATCTTAGGAGGAGATTTCCGACAAATACTACCTGTAATTCGCAGAGGAAAAAGGCCTTCCTTGATTGCAGCATGTTTGAAAAAGTCATCAATTTGGTCATCATTTCAGGTATTGCACCTTCATATAAATATGAGGGTAGAAAACAGTCGCAACAATGATGATGCCGATTCCCATGCTCAACTAACTCAACATTCTTAGTGGCTATTGCAAATTGGTGAGGGAAGAGTTCTCAATATACAGGGAAATGTGTATGAAGATGCCATTGATATTCCTCTACAACTGCAAGCTAATAGCAAAGAAGACGTAATCAATCATGTCTACGAGGAGGTGGAAACCAACTTCATGAATTCCTAGTGGTTAGCATCTCGCGCTCTTTTAACTACTAAAAATGAAGAAGTGGATAAACTAAATAATCACATTATGCAGAAATTACCAGGTGAAATGTATACGTTAAAAAGCGTTGATTCAGGAGCAGATGCTAATCAAGCTGCTCTTTATCCAACAGAGTTTCTCAATTCTCTAAATATTAGTGGTCTGCCTCCTCATATTATTAAATTGAAAATGGGATCGCCAATAATGTTGTTGAGAAATCTAGATCAAAGGATTGGTCATTGTAATGGCGCTCGCTATAAAGTGCTCACTGTCACGAACACTTTGATAACAACCAGTAAATTGACAGGAATTGATGGTGGAGCCATATTGATGATTCCACGTATTATTTTGCAGCCATCGGACGCGGACTTGCCATTTACTTTGAGGCGAAGGCAATATCCGATCAGACCTGCTTTTGCGATGTCAATAAATAAAAGTCAAGGACAGAGCCTTTCAAGATGCGGCAAATATCTACCAGCATCAGTGTTTACCCATGGACAGTTGTACGTGGGTCTTAGCAGAGTTGGAAATCCACGGCAATTAAAAATTTTTGCCGACCAACACGAATTATTCACCTAATCAACTAGACATAGGCAACAGCGGAGCCAATCTAAAATGCTCACGAGGAATGTTGTTTATTCAGAAATTTTGTAGATTTCAGCTTGAACTTCTTTTCCTCCAATAAGTTAATAAATCATGTTTTTATTATTTCGTTAGCATTTCATTGTTTAGTAAATTTAATACAAGGTTGAGTTGCAGCCTTAAACGAGTGTTTTTGTGAATAAAAGATTTTCTATATACCTACTTTTGTCAGATATTAACTCTTTTATATTTAAATTTACGGGCATGTTCTAGTGTATAATAAATATTGGCATCCTAACCGATGCTATCCTGATAATATGTCAAATGTAAAAAAACGTGGACCCGTGAAAAAATTTCATCAACATTATCTAACCTACGGTAACCTAACCCTTGGCTGCTTCTCGTCCATTTTCTGTCTTCTTCGCGGAACTAAATTTCTCTGATGCTCTAGGTAATGTACCCACTGTTCCACATCCATATTTTGCTTTCTTTGCTGTGATGAATTCCTTTGCTGCTCGCGATACTGCGATTGCTCCTCCTCGTCCATATTTCCACGCATGATTTGTTTTCTTCGACTGTCTCGCTGAAGGTACTCTTCACGTTGTACATCGTTCATTGCAGCTCGCCTCACTTGCTGACGATGCCTGTCCCTTTCAAGGACTTCCTGCCGTTGTTCATTCATATTCGTTGCCGGTTGAGTTTCATTCTGTCGCGAATAGCTTCCAATCTTCATTCCTTTGCGGGGTCTAAAGCTATAATCGGCGTAGTTATCACTTAATCATGAAGACAAGGTACGGTTCTCTCATTATATTTCTTAATAATTAGGATAAGTTGATATAAAATGACAAACCTATCAATGCATGTAAAGGCGATCTTTCAAATGTAATACTCAGCATTCGGTCCTCATGATACTGCAAACTCAGATGAGAGCGTAACAGACGGACTAAGTAACTAAGTAACTAACTAAGGGAGGAACAAGCAGAATATCATATAGCTCGTTCAGGAACTTTATTCATACAACTTATATCCTGAATAAAAATTGAGGTAAAACCATTATTGTTTACGAGGGCAAGATAATTCCATATTAAATAAAAAGAATTTAAAAATCAAGTAGAGGCATCGGGAAATATTCGCTGCGGAAAAGATATTTTTACCAACCGAATCAACAATACAGCGTGTAGGACTAATTTGAAAAATTTGCCCGCTGCATAATATTTATCGCTACGTGTTAGTGAAAGATATAAAGTCTCTCCCACATTGAACCGGCATTAAATATTCTCTTAAGCTATTACTAAAACCATGGTATTGAACTTCCTCATCTTCTTTTATAAAAAGGAATTTATTTTCCTTATTTAATCATTGAATTTAAAAATCACGTTGAGGCATCGGGAAATATTCGCTTTAGAATAGATATTTTTACCAACCGAATCAACAATACAGCGTGTAGGATTAGTTTGAAAAATTTGCCCGCTGCATAATATTTCTCCCTACGTGTTAGTGAAAGATTTAAAGTCTCTCCCATATTGAACCGGCATTAAATATTCTCTTAAGCTATTACTAAAACCATGGTATTGGACTTTCTCATCATATTTTATAAAAAGGAATTCATTTTCCTCATTTTATTACTGGAGACTGTCACGATTTTATGAAATTCAGGTTATGACATCGGTAAATTTTTCTCAATATTGGATGATTCTGCTTGCGATACTGGCAAAATCATACTGAGTAGGATTATTAAAAAATTAAGGTTACGATGTCACGATTTTAAAAAGTTCAGGTTATGTTAGGAAAATTACGTGGAGTAGGATAGTGTGAGTAGAAGTAACGAGTAGCCGCAGGTGTAGCAGTATGACTCAAGCATGTTTGCGCCACCATAGTCAGACAACACACACGAAACAGCTATTTATCGAGAGGCCCAATAACACGAAAGGTTTTACGTATTGCCGCAACCAATATGCAGCACAATGTAAGTGACTTTCCGAACCCTCGGTACAACAGTTCAGCGATGTTCAACACACAGGAACAAGAAGTAGGCCCAACAGCAGAATATCGATGGAGTATGTAAAAAAGTGAGGTATGAATAAATTTCACATTCATTTTATCTAAAAAAATTTCCTGCAAACTACAGCATTTGGAATAAAATTTCAATCACGTGGAAACTTCGCCTGATGTTTACGCATTCAATAGCACTTTGTCAAGTGTGTTTTTTCATAACAAATAAATAGCGCTGTAATTCAAGTTAGTGCAATGAATGTAATCAATGTTCGAAGTAGGTTCTCTAAGAAAAGCATTGAAGCGTTTTTATGGATTTCACCGCACTAGCTTTCTTAATCTTCCCAAAGTAAATGTTCGTTTTCAAGTAGGTATGGATTTCGAATTTGTAGAAATCATAGTCTTTTTGTGAGAAAGATCTGCTAGTGTGAAAGGAATTTCCGTTCTGAAAAGTTCGCATACTTCCTTCTTCTTCGAGGCAAAAACCTCTTTGTACATGAATGATTTATTACGTATTTTAAAAATATAAACATTTTATTCAGTGCAAGTATTCGTTTATATTGTATGGTGCGTGCACTTGATCTAAATCCTGTTAAACAAGTTATGTGGATAAGAATACATGATTTTAGAAACAAATTATTGAGGAATATGAGTACGATAAGATTGAGGGATGAATCACGTTGACTTGCTGTAATAATTTTCGAAATTATGCTCTTGAAACGTTTTTTACGTGAACTACTTGGAACTCAGTTTAACTTGTAGGTACAGTATGTATTGGTGGGAGCATCATGTGCTCATTCTCCAACCCACGCAGCATCTATCGTAGCTTGCGAGTGAGTAGCCTACTATCTTGCGAGGAGCACTTGCACTTGATATCTTAGACTGGAGTTTGCCCCAGTCACCCAATGCTTTGGAACTATTTTACCAATAGTTGAGCATGGAGCGTGGAGTTGAGCATGTTCAAAATTTGCCTATAGGTCAGTCCTTGATTACGAAGTCTAAATGTTTTCTTTCGGATAACTTTGGGTGTTCCTTTGCATTTCTGAATTATTTTCACTGAGCATTTTTCTCAGTAAAATCTAGAGAGGTAATGTTTATGACATACTTAATTTACATCACATGGGCATCTGGAAGTTTCTGGATTTTTTTAAGGAGGGTTTTTAATTAAGATTCCTAAGTTGCACAATAAATTGCCAATGGCTTGATTTGAAATAGATTTCTTCAAACTATTTTTGTCTCATATATTCCTTTGGAAAGCTGATTCTCTGGTTGTCAATAAATTTTGTTGTGTTCTACTCAAATATTTTGGTGAATGTATCTTCTCTGAAATATTTTCTTAAAGTTCACTCATTACACAAACCAGCCTTTGAATTTTCAACGTACAGCGGGCGTCAGTAAACGAAAAATTTTCGAGGTTTTTCAAACAATGAAAAATAAAATACAAAGAATGTATTTGAAATGACTAATACAGGGTGACGCATAAGTTACGCACCCTTATTTATTCCCGCAATATACAAAGGGTATCTGTAGACAGGATACGACATGTAAAAAACTTTAAGAGTTCCTCTATCGTTTGCAATTAACCCTATCGTTATACCTTTCGTTGTTTATTTACTATTGATTTTTTAAAAGGGTGCGCTACTTATGCGCTACTCTGTATAAACAGCCATTTGTGTACAATAACCGAAATGAATTATTTTTTGAAAATAATGTCCTCTAGGTGGCCTCCATTCCGACGCACACATTCATCTAGGTGTATCAGTTAAATTAGTATCAAATCATTTTATGCTAATTACTGAGAAATTTTCATTCCGATTGTAGAATCAATGCTTCCCAATGATGTGGAAATGAACAAAACACATTCCTCAACGCGTAACTAATAAAGTTATTCTCAACTGATGTGTAAAATTCTTCCCACATGCTCCTCGTTTTGCCTTTGGAGGCAGAGCCATGCGTCGCTTTCGCCCTGTCATTATTTTGTTGCCGCGGAGCTTGAGCTGAGCAGAGGTATGGTGGGCAGATGAGTTTTCAGCATAAGAAAGATTCGGCATTTGACACTTTTACTGGAGCAGTAGCAGTCTGAGCAGCACTTGGAGGGCGCGAGTAATTACCACCTACTAAGCCACGTAACCACGAGGGTATGTGCTACTTCTCCTCGCTTACTGTTCTATTTTTCTGTGTTTAAGTTTGTATGCGTGTGTTGTGAATTTCGCTATTTTTATTTTTGAGAAATTATCTTGGTGTTCAGGTCTTTATGAATTAATTCCAATTTACTTAAATGGCTATGGCCAGTAAACTTCTTCGAAGGGAGAACTTAACCAATTAAATCGCTTCTTACGAAGTTAATTAAACCTGTTTGCTAACGGTGGACTCCTGAGATTTAGAGGGAAATGTAATGGTTTCTTCTTGAGATTATCTAGCCTACGTTATATAGCCTTAAGGGCGGATTTCATCTCCCTTTTAGTAACTACCTACCTACTGTTAACTACTTACCTGATAACGGATTTTCGCCTGAACACCGTTCTACCCCTATTATCATCTTTTTCCATTTCTTTAACAACCTGTTGAAGTGGCTTACCGACCCACCGAGTGGAAATTAACTGGGGTGAGAGCTCACTATTTGTGATAATGAAAATAGTGATTTGAAATACTCCATCTCTTTGTTACCGCAGCGGCAACTCAAGTTAACTCGTACTGTTTGTTCCCGCTCCCGGTATATTCTGCTGTTAGTATAGTTACCGCTACGCACCCCGGGAGGATGCGGTCAGTCGCTTCACCTTAACGCTGCCTCGAGGTTTTCGTCCAGACTCTTGTGCGATTCTGGAATTAGCTGACGCTACCGTGGGGTGCGTTCTAGCGGTAAAATGACTTATATTCGAGCACAAATATGAGTTCCTAACTTTCTACGGTGTTTCTTCATTTTACTTAACGAATTATTTTGTTCTTCCAGGAAGCTGACCAGGCCAGTTCTTGCTGCTCCATCTTAATCGCCTGTACTGCTAACCTACAACCGCGGTTGCTGCAGTTCCTACTGCTCTTTGTAATCGCCTGTACTGCTAACCTACACCCGCGGTTGCAACAGTTCCTGCTGCTCTTTGTAATCGCCTGTACTGCTAACCTACAACCGCGGTTGCAGCAGTTCCTGCTGCTCTTTGTAATCGCCTGTACTGCTAACCTACACCCGCGGTTGCAACAGTTCCTGCTGCTCTTTGTAATCGCCTGTACTGCTAACCTACAACCGCGGTTGCAACAGTTCCTGCTGCTCTTTGTAATCGCCTGTACTGCCAACCTACAACCGCGGTTGCAGCAGTTCCTGCTGCTCTTTGTAATCGCCTGTACTGCTAACCTACACCCGCGGTTGCAAAAGTTCCTGCTGCTCTTTGTAATCGCCTGTACTGCTAACCTACAACCGCGGTTACAACAGTTCCTGCTGCTCTTTGTAATCGCCTGTACTGCCAACCTACAACCGCGGTTGCAGCAGTTCCTGCTGCTCTTTGTAATCGCCCGTACTGCCAACCTACACCCGCGGTTGCAGCAATTCCTGCTGCTCTTTGTAATCGCCCGTACTGCTAACCTACACCCGCGGTTGCAGCAGTTCCTGCTTCTCCATGTAATGGAGTCTACCTACATGGCCTCAACTGCGGCTGCAGCAGTTGCTGCTTAACAAGTGTATTTTGACCCAACGAGCACCCGTGTCAGCTATGCCATTTTTTGAGTTAGAGCGAAAGCTATTTTAAAAGCGCTCTTTGCGCTAATCTTTGAAATAACTAATGAAGTAAATAAGAAATTAATATTCCTCCTTTAAAAGTTACTAATTGTATTTGGCCTTTACGGCTCTTTAAAACCTTATTGTATTTGGCCTTTACGGCTCTTTAAAACCTCGTTGTATTTGACCTTTACGGCTCTTTAAAACCTCGTTGTATTTGGCCTTTACGGCTCTTTGAAAAATCGTTGCATTCGGCTTTTACGGCTATTTTAAAATCCTTCTATAAAAGTGAATGAAACCTTCTTTATTAGGTTTTTAAATACTCCTGCAAGTGTGAATATCTTACACTGAGCTCTTTAGCTGTAATGCTTAACAAGAAGTAACAACTTAAGTCGAGAAAAACAAATTTCACTCGAGAACATCGTGAAGGCTTCTCTAAATAGTGTTAATCACACCCCTTTTTGTTTTCTTTGTAAAGGCGGACTGATGGGATTCAGTCACTCCAATGCAAGGAACGGGAACTAATCATCAGGAATTGAGTTTTTTGGTCATTTTGAATCATACGCGCTAGAATGATCACCCTACATTTTGAGGTGAAAAAAGCTAAAATCAGCAGTTGTCAACTGTTGACCAACTGTAACAAGCAACAACAAACGAATCAACACGTTTAGCAAACCAACATGGTTATTAGAGTTTTGTAAGTACACTAAATTATAAGGGACTTGTTTGATCAAATTGCAAATAGAAAGAATTTCAAAATCGACAATTGATTAATAATCGCGCTTTTCACTGTTGTGATGTAGTTTATTATCTATAAACCTCTTCGACATAAACTTCCAGAGAAGACACCGGGAAACATGTTTCGTAAGGTGAAAGTTTAAGACAGACTGCATTGCGCTTGTGGGTTTATCATGAATCTTACAGAATGAATTCGAATTTAACCATACATAAAAGCTAAAGTCTAAATCAATTTTTGCTATCAAATACTAATAAATGGTGAATTCCATGTTTTCATGGAAGCAGGTTCGTTGTGCGGAAATCCAGATAGGTTGACTTATTACGAAGGCTGCCACTCGAAGCCGTTTTATTTGTTTAGTTGGCCATGCAAGATTTGTGCGTTTTCAGTAGGTCAGGTTCTGGTCAGGTGACTACGACATTAAAAGTATGTTTACTTAAATCCCCTGCCATGCAGCCCTCGAAAGTCTCGCCCCAGATTTCACACCGCACAGTACTACTAGTTCAGTCGCTACTGCAATCCTGGCGTTGCCGTGACGAGGGCTGCGTAATGCGCGAAGCTTAGGGTCACTGGGAGGTGCCTGTTGGTACTGCTGAAGTTTGGCGCCAGAAGACAGGGGTTGAGGGTGGAGCTAATCGGTCACTCCGTAAGGGAGCAGAGTTCGCCTCTTCGCCTCTTCGCCCGCTGACGTGTGACCTGACCATGGGAGCCTAAGTCACCGGTGGCCGGTTTGCTCCTCTCCGTCTTACGTCGAAACACTGGATAGCACCGAGGGGTACGTTGGTTGGTTGGCCATTGTGATTTGCTGTAAAAGTATCAATTTTGTGCTC